>JAOTQE010116896.1:0-12848 GCA_025631205.1 Nesometra sesokonis
CTATAATGTTCCAATTTTTTTTCATAACATTATTGCAAGAAATACATACAATTATCCATAAACTTTTAAACAATACTTGAAACATTACCCAAAAAATTAAGTATAAGAAATAAAAAAGGTTGAGTTACTGGAAATACAGTAATAGGTGCTTACTAAAATCACGGAGCAACAAACAAAGTTTTTCCAACCAACTGACCAAGATTATGAAAACTCTTGTGTTTGACAACAAAAATACATTTTTATGCCTAATGCCGACAAAAGATAATGATGACTACAATGTTGATAATTGTGGTGGTAGTACATCTACTTACTTCTGGACTAATGTTGGAAGACGACCCCTGAAATAAAAAAAAAAGGTTTAAAGATAGTATTGTCACTTGAAAGTGATTTTTAAAACAAGCATATCAGTTATGATTTTAAAAAGGAAGCATGAATTATAAAGTTAATATAAATTCCTGTATGAGAGTGCTTGATTGGGTCCAATCTGATTGTTTTGCACATTTTTTTTCAATAAGTTTTATACCAGAAAAATGGTCTAGCTAGTAAGAATTTATTTATACAGTATTGAGTTATCCAAAGGATGGTCATATGATTGAGAAGTTAACCAATCAAACAGTTCTATATGCTAGTTACTACCTCAAATGGGTCTCATTATCGTTAAGATTGTTTTGTTTTAATACCTAGAATAAAGTTATATATTTGAGAAATATTTTATAATTAATTTTTAGCAATGGTAATGGCATTTCATTGGAATACATTAATTTCAGTCCTGATACAGAAAAGTGTTCTATATCGAATGATATTTTTTTAATTGTTTTCTTTGTGGATCATTTCCTCAAATCCATGTTTCCACAATTTAAAAATTCAAATGCTAATATCTTTGGATCCACTTATCCTAGGAATGTCTAGTATTCAGGGGACATAATATTTCTATTGGTTTGTACAAGTAATTACATTTTTTTAAAATTTTTCAATCATAGCACATTTGTGAGAAGACCACGAATATAGCGTATCAGATTAGTTCTGGTTATGAAGATTTTATCTAAATAATAATATCTTACCTCGCTTTGCAATTTTTGACAAATACAATCATACTCGGTTGCAACAGTCTGATCTAAAAAGGACAATATCAAATTCAATATCAATCTGCTAACCATATTGCTATGAACTCACAGGCCTTCTTAGGCCAGGAGGAGATCGAAATGGGTGTCATCCGGCTCTGAAATTTGTCACACCATTCTTACACTCAATTTTAGGACCTAGGACCCTGGTTCCAAGTATATATGTTGTAAGGACAGTTTAGTGGAGATTTTCTAGAAAATCTCACTTTTGTTAGTTATTTCCACCTACCTGTCACGCTGTCTGTTGCTGGATCCAGGACTCGCGTGTTTGTCGGAAAGCTAATGATACGCCATACCTGCCTTATAAACTCGTAATAAAGAAATAACAAATTTGATAATAATTAACTAGATCACAGAACACTATGATATACTATATAATATGTTATTACTATAAAATATTTAAATAAAGAAATCAAACAGGAATATTTATTTTTAATGGAAAAATTCCACAATGTACTTGAAATCAGCGTTCCGTACCGTAAACTACGCCCTCTACCGTTTTAATAATTTTCTAAATAAATATGATTGAAACTGATTGGCAATTAAATTTAAATTAAAATTTAGTGAAAAACAATATTTTTTTACCAAGTTCAGTACTAAATTTTGAAAGGTGTCAAGTTTCTTGACTTTTGATGATTAACGCAAAACAAAACTAATATTTACTTTTACAACTAGGCCTACAGGAATAGCAGGTCACAGTTTTTTACAATTTAACAGGGGCGGTTTGCAGATTTTTGGAAAGGGGTGGGGGAATGAAGAGTAAAAGTTTTAGGGGATTCCGGGGGAAATTTTATGTTTAAATGTCGGAAATGACTTCAGGGTCGTATTAAAGGGTCAAATTTTATGATTGCAGAATATTTTTTGTTCTATAGACAACGATAATATTGATATGTTGTACTTTCTTAAGAGGTGGGGGTGGGTGTAGCCCGCCCGTCCCCTCTTAAATCCGCCGCTGATTTATTATTAAGTTTTTTATTCTGAATTGCCGTACCATATGATGTTTTTTGGTCTCAGGTTTTATTTCAACGTTTACTAACCAATTTTATATTCCATATACAGATTTTTTTAGCATAAGTTTTCTTCTTTATTTCAATTAAGTAGCATAAAACCTTAAAATAAGGTGCTATCATAGAGTCACCATAGATTTACAGGATTCAGAAACCAAGTACGAAAACCAGTGGCGGATTTAAGGTGGGAGGGGAGCAGAAAAACAATATTTTTTTACCAAGTTCAGTACTAAATTTTGAAAGGTGTCAAGTTTCTTGACTTTTGATGATTAACGCAAAACAAAACTAATATTTACTTTTACAACTAGGCCTACAGGAATAGCAGGTCACAGTTTTTTACAATTTAACAGGGGCGGTTTGCAGATTTTTGGAAAGGGGTGGGGGAATGAAGAGTAAAAGTTTTAGGGGATTCCGGGGGAAATTTTATGTTTAAATGTCGGAAATGACTTCAGGGTCGTATTAAAGGGTCAAATTTTATGATTGCAGAATATTTTTTGTTCTATAGACAACGATAATATTGATATGTTGTACTTTCTTAAGAGGTGGGGGTGGGTGTAGCCCGCCCGTCCCCTCTTAAATCCGCCGCTGATTTATTATTAAGTTTTTTATTCTGAATTGCCGTACCATATGATGTTTTTTGGTCTCAGGTTTTATTTCAACGTTTACTAACCAATTTTATATTCCATATACAGATTTTTTTAGCATAAGTTTTCTTCTTTATTTCAATTAAGTAGCATAAAACCTTAAAATAAGGTGCTATCATAGAGTCACCATAGATTTACAGGATTCAGAAACCAAGTACGAAAACCAGTGGCGGATTTAAGGTGGGAGGGGAGCAGGCTTAAGCCGACCCTAAAGTTGATTTGAATATATTTTTTTGGATGCACAGGCAAAGTCGAACTTGTCATTGGAAGCTGTTTTTTTTTTTTGCTCGTCAAAAATAACAATCTTCTGGATCAGCCCCCGAAAACTATGTTTTTTATCACTGTCTCTGCATTGCCGTAGGCCTACCATATTTCTTACCCCCTTCTTATAGGTTACCTTTCAGTTTTCTTTTAGCCAACTGCGCGAAAAGATAAATCGCTGCTGCACCGCCAAGTACAATGTTACCATATGTTATTTCCGACAAGCAAGAAAAATCCGGTTTCCTATATTAGTTACTTATTTTGTACCTTATGTGGCACACTTCTATGTTGCATATGAAAATTATAACCGAAGTTTTTTTTTCTTCATTTGTCGGTTTCTTTTTTAGGTCCGATAGAATCTATAGGCTTAGGCCTATTATAACAAAATCTTTTCATGCTTTAAAAAATACGATGTATACATGATATATATATTAATATTTTTTTATATCAATTATTATATTTATTTTATTCTATGTTTTAAAAATTTAGTTACTTATTTTGTTTGTCGAAATCAGGTATGGGTACTTTAATGTACCTGGCAGTCCATCGATAATAGGAGGCAAAAAAAAAAACAAAACAAATTGTAGTTGTATACAGATAAAAGAAAGTAAAGATTAGAAATATGGTACGGCAATGCAGAAACAATGATTAAAATGATTATATAGATATCAAATACTTTATAAATTATTTTTACGTCTATCATTAGAGACTTATCACGTTTCACTGAAAATATTGTTGTTAGGTTTGTACTTGGAATAGACCACGCTTCAGATTCCTGTAACAAAGCATGGAGCTCTAAAGAAATCTACAACACACAAAAAGCAGCTAGGGCATGTGTGTAAACAAGTTTTTCTTATTTTTTTCTTATTTGGTCGCCAAGATCAAATCCAGGTCCCAGCCCCCTTACTCACAATCGGCCCTGTACCTACTGTATACTACTGTAATAGTTCAGATGTAAAAATGAATAAGTTTGGCGATCATCGTCAGAGGATAAGACACTCTCTGCCACGTTCCAAAATTCAGTAATATAAATGAACTTGACAAAAAAAATCTGCCTTTCACTAAATTTTTTGATTTTAATTGTAAATACAGTACAGTACTTAAAGCAAAATAATATCAGTTTCAATTATTTTATTTCGGAAATTAATATAGAGATAGAGGGCATAGTTTGGTACGTACAGAACGCTGGTTTCAAAGTCAGGTTAAGGGTAGGATTTTTGCATTAAAAATATATAATGCTGTTTGATTTTTTTTGTTTAAATGTTTTATAGTTAGAAAATATTATATAGTGCCTCATAATATTCTGTGATCTAGCAAATTATTATCAGATTTGTTATTTCTTTGTTACAATTATATAAGGCAGGTATGGCGTATCATTTTTTTGGTAACTTTCCGACATAAACAGGCGATTCCTGGATCCAGCAACACACAGTACAACAGGTAGGTGAAAATAACTCACAAAAGTGAGATTTTCTCGGAAATCCCTCTAAACTGTCGGTTTAACATATACACCTGGAACCAGGGTCTTAAAATTGAGTGTAAGAAAATGGTGTGTCAAATTTCAGAGCCGGATGACACCCATCTGAATCTCCTCCTGGCCTATCTGTGTGTTTTAGTCACTTTTGTTGTTATTTACGGGGCAATGCTGGCATCCTATACTTGATTACTTTGAGTCTTGCTGTAGGGTCTGTTAAAGTAATTCATGTGTAATGAAAAACATCTCTAACTTGAGGTGTCATTTTTTATGCATGACAGATTTTGAAAATTATGTGATAACAATACTGTACTTCATGTCTGTTAAAGTTTAGCAGAACGATCTACCTAGGGCCAGGTCTAAGAAACAAGATGAAGGATCATAATAATAAATGACTGAGATCTAAGGACTGAGCCTATTATTAGCGACGTTATTGTAGTGATTAATGTGCCTGTTAAAGTAATTCATACGTAACAAAAGGCACCTAAAATTTGAGGTGTCAGTTTGTATGCATGACAGATTTTGAAAATCATGTGATAACATTACATCATGCATTTATTTCAATCCACCTACTTTCCAAATACAGAGGGCTAAGATGATATCCAGTTATGTGGAGGAGGGTTTTATGTGTTGCATGTACAATTTCTGATGTTTTGTGGTACTGCATTGATCACAAAAACGATCACATAAAAGAGACTTAGGGCAAGTCTATCAATACAGGGATGTAATTATGGTGGGAGGAGGTGTGTGGGGCCGTCCACCCTGAAAATGTTCCACCCACCCTCAAGCTTATTTTTAGGCATTCTCCAGCCTAAATTCAACCTTCCACCCACCTTAAGCCTCTGGAAAAGGTAAAAATATTGTTTTTAATCATATTCCCACCCACCCATATATTTTTGTCGCCCATCCTTGGAGCTACATCCCTGGAATACACTACGTACCTGCACGAAAAAGCAGAAAGTGCTTTCAACATTTTCAATAGTTTGCGGAGGCTGCTTACTTGAATTCGAAACTTATTTATATGGAACGTTAGTTTATATTGAGGAAGAACTAATAAAAAATAATGGAAACTCTGAAGGGTTAAGGAAAATTAGACCAACCAATTTAGTTATGGAGATGCATGAATATCTTTGTATAGGCTAATGCTAAAATCTCTGAATGCTTGTCACTTGTAGAGGTCCTTATTCAAATTAAGAGGGGCACCAGATGGTCAATTAAGGAAAATTTCATGTTTAGAGAGTTGATTAATTGAGAAATTTTTGTTATTCATTCAGTGTGTAGATAAGCTTATTTGTGTGAGGAGGTATACTATGTGTCAATTGTGTAATCTTATTTGTATGTTAGCCCTATTCGAAAAAGCAATCAAATACTCCTTTTCATTGTACATATTTTCATATGCAAATCAAGCAAAACAGAGGGCGCTAAAAAATGAATTTGCCATTTTGGGTTATGTATGACGCTTCTCCTACTCAATATTTTTGCCTTACCATTGCACAATCCAGTCAACATAAACTTCATTTCACCCTCGCTTACAAGTTGTATGTTCACAGCTTCCACTGTATGGTTGTTAATTGAGTTGCTTAGTTCAGTGTATTCAGCTATTAGAGTCTGAAGTCTTTAAAATAAAAAAATACAATGTTTACAATATAATTATTGTTTACAAGCTACGATGTTATGTTATGAGAAAAATTTTAATAAAATTATAGTAACAAACTAACTAAAACCAACATGTTCTCAAGACTAGTACAAACAACCATTTTAAAAATTTATATAGGCAGTTCCTACACTATCCAACAAAATAAAACCCTCATCGGAATGTTCCACTATAACGATACCATAACATTTTAAATAAAATCTGAATTAATTGTAACATACTTTCCTGATTTTTTTTTAACTAGAATTATTAAATAATCATTACTGAATAAAGTAGGTTTACAATATTAATTCACATCAATACAAAATATCCTTACAATTTAGCAAAATGTTCTAAGCTCTATTCACTAGCCTATCCTGGCTAATGCAAATTGTGACATATGAAAAATTGATCATTCCCACCACGCTTTCAAATTTGTACAATGACAGGGTCTAACCAGTAAACCTGAAACTTACATGTACAGAAATATATGAATATTTATATTTATTTCTATCTGACTGTACAGCTAGTTATTTAGTACAGAAAGTTTGTCAGAATTAAGGCTCCAGCAGGATTTTTATGCCAAAGTTGATTTTTAGTGCTATTTCTGCCATTTTTGGGATGCTGAATATAAAAAAAGTTAGGTACCATTTTTTTCGACCACTTCGTCAGCCGCCATTTTGAAATTCAAGATGGCTACCTCTGACTAAAAAAAACCAAACGGAACATGGTCATCAGTGGTATCACTGGAAAGAGAATTGTACAAGTTTGAAAAATACCATCATGTTGGGTGTCATATGAAAGCGCTAATAATACCGAACAGAGTGTTACAATGAAGGTCAACATTGGGGTGAATACAGGTATCATTAATACAGTTTTTACCTCAAGAGTTATTTGAAATATACTTTATTTGGAAATATATTGATAAATGTACACTTTCAGATATAGATGTGCTGTGAAAAATTGCTCAGCATGACAAGAGCTTTAAAATGACAACACGATGGTATTTGTCAAAATTTAATTTTTGACCAGTGACCTCCGATTTGGTCATGTGACTATTTAAAATGCTGACAAATGGCAATATTAACACATTGGGCGGTTTTCATGAAAATATCAGCCCGAGGAGGGGTGGATCCCGCTGTGAACAGCTGTTTGTGAGTGGCTCGATCACTAAAGTTGATAGATCCATAATGAACTCTGAACTCATGATAGGGAATCTGAATAGCAAGTGCTGTTCCTACATGCTCCCCCGTAACATACTATTAAGACTTTGACAAAATTCTGACTGTGTTCAGTTGATGGCTTTTAATAAGTTTTACTTTAGTCTACTGGGCCTTCTTACCTATTTTGTAAATCCACAGATTCCTGAGCATTCTGAAAACAAAAAGAAATAATAATTTGTTATAACACAAAATTTCAAATATATAAGTCCTAAATAAAAATCTATGTTGCCTAAAATCTACTGACAAACCTTTTGAAAAAACAATATCTCCTGACATTTTAGCTAATTACACACAATTATTCTAAGATGAAATACATTAATTTAAAAACATTTTGATGGATCGTTCCATGTTAAAAAAAGTGCTTGGGAAAATTTCCTTCCTTGTAATTACAAGGCTTAATTACAGGTTGGGATCCAGGGAGGTGGGGGAACAGGGGCTGTTACCCCATCTTCAACCAAAAAAAAATTTAGAAGAGTAAAAAATGTAAAAAGAAAATACTTTTCCCCACATTTTTAAGTGGGGATCCCCACTTTTCAACTGTATAGTCTAAAGGTTTATTATATTCAAAAATTCTGTTTGTGGACCCTGATCAGGGGCTCTCAGTGATTCCCTATCCCCCAGCCTAAAATGCTTGCTTCACACGCAGGTCTGAACTTTAAAACTAAGACAGGCTGATCTGGAAAACAGGACATTTTGATGGATTCTAATGTGTTATTTTAGCATATAGAATATAACCCAAATTTTCCGGGGCCTTCAGCCCCTTGACCCTGACCAGGGCTCTCAGTGGCCCCTGGCCCGCAGGCTAAATATCTTGCTTCGCTCGCAGGTCTGAACTTCGAAACTAAAACAGGCAGATTTGGAAAATGGGAAATTTTGATGGATTCTAATGTGTTTTCAGTAAATAAAGTAATACAAAATTTTCCGGGCCTTTGCCAAGGACCCCAACCGGGGGCCCTCAGCGGCCACCTGGCCCTCAGCATGAACTGGTTGTTTCACTCACACGTTTGACCCCACCCCTTCATTCCATCCTGGTTGTGCCCCTTTTTACTGTATGCATATCAGTATTTAGTCTGGTATGCAGGGGAACCATTCAGGGGCCCACCAAATCTATTGCATAATACAGAGGTATACCCTAGGCCTACAAACCTCTCTCATTGGGTGTTTTTATCAGTGTAAATACGTTTATTTTCTATAAACTGCAAGAGGTATTAAATTTACACTATACTTTCCCCAGTAATTGGAACAATCACCTATGGAACACACTCCATTCCATAAGGTTGCAGCTGTAATCAGCACATATGCTATTTGTACCTCCTAGTTACCCACTACACTCCTGGGTGGAGAGAGACAACGTGGAGAAAGATATTTGCTTAGGAGCACAAACAGCTCACCCCCGACCACTTGATTAACTGCTTCCACTGCTTCATTTTACCTGATTAGTACCAAACACCTTCTGATGCCCCTTCATTGATGCTTCAATCTCAGCTAATTTATTATTCAAGACCTCAATAGATTGTTCATATACATCAAATTCTTTACTCCTTCTAGTAATGGTCTCCTGCAGTGTGATTTGTAATCCTTCCTCCATTTTTAGTACACGTTGTAACAACAGGTTCTTTTGTGTTGCAACATATTCCATGACACTTTTTATTTTGTTCTGCAAAAACTAGAGAAAAAAGTGTGTCCATTAACCAGCTAGAAATTGGCCCAACTCATGATTATGATGAAACTCAATACTGTATTTGCATATTTGTGTCACTTGTCACCCATGTCATGAAGTCACTACCCTGATATCTGTACCAGTAGATACCAAGCTTCAGAATGATGACTGCTATATCGGGTGGCACAAATAAAACACCACTTATTTAATCTTCTTCTAGCTCTGGTGTTTTTAAGGGTACGAAACTGAAAATTTGGCAATAGATTCATCAGGTCTTTGTCTTTAAATGTGGCAGAGCCAAATAAAATGAGACAAAGTTGCAAATATCTGTTTTCAACAATAGGCAGAAATTAAAAAATGGGTCATTTTTTTCAAAATTTATTTTATTGCAAAAATATACAGTTTTTACATTCAACTTTTATACTACTTCAAAACTACTTTTCAGATATATTATCAAAAAATGTTTTAAAATTACAATTTAAAATGACCTTGCTTAGTCAATGTATATGGTTTAACAATTTTAAAATGCAGTTTTCTCAAAACTTACATTTTAAATGTTCGAAATTCAATTGTTCATAACTTTGCAAGGAAACATCTTAGGAAACTGATGTTTTTTGCATGTGTAGTTTTATAATCTATAAAAAACTTAATTTTCAATTTTCCGACTTATGTCTCATTTGGCTTGGCTCTGTCATAAATGCTGAAAATGGCAATGTTCTGCAGTTGGTACTTTTGTCACAGTGAAAAAAATAAAATGTGAAGTCAAAAAACGATGCGCCAGATGGCAGGTGTCACTTATAGCACAGTGCCAAAATGTCTCCCTGATTCCAGAGCTCTTTACCCAGGGCACAATTCTGTGTTTCAACAAAAGGAAACAAATCTAGACAAACTGAAGGAAAATAGCCAGGGCTTGGTGGAATCTCTGGATAAGGTTAGGCACTGCATTTCTTCATGAAAAACCAGACTTTGCACAGTTTGTGATCAGGATGGCGGACACATCAAGCATTTGGTGTGATTAGTAAAGGAAGTTAAACTTTTTATTTCGGTACGTCAATTTTCGAGATGTTTTTAATTTTTCACTGTGACGAGACAGTTTGATCCAAGACCTTTGCTAATCTACAGGTAAAAGCTGTGTGTGTGCAGATTTCCAAGAAGCTACTTTATTGCATATGGGAGTAAGAGAGGTTTGAATTTAGTAACATTTTTTTGGGGCCACCCGAAATATAATAAGGTTATGATATATGGATTATGAAACTAAACAATATTATCTTTAAAATGCAAAAAAAAATCAGCTTATTATATTATTATATACTTTATTATTTTTAATATTTTTATAGTAATAAGCTGTAAAGTCATTTTTTGGAAATTTAAGGGGCATTCCTTCCAAAATCCACAAAAATTAAGTTTCTTTGGAAATTTAATCTGTATACCTCTTTAATTTTATTCTTGAGTAGAAAATGTTAATAATCATCACACTCTTTCAGGCTTTTTTTATTCATCTGCTATATTTTTTTATGATCCACCCAACAAATCAGTTCTATGGTATGAATTGTTATATGTCTGGAAGTAATAAAAATGATATAAACATGGCAGACAAACATTATATTTAAGAATTTGAATACAAAATAAGTAACATCTAGAATAATTTAATTTTTGTGTTGACAACAATACAAAGAGTTTTGGAAGGAATGGTCCTTTAAGTTGAATGCACCAGCTTTAAGCAAGTACCATTGTTTTAAAGGTATTAGTTTTATAATAAGTTAGCTGTAAAGTCAGTTTTTCCCTTTTTCATAGTTAAGTTGAAGGCACCAGCTTTAAGCGGATGCCACTTTTTCAAAGGTGTATTTCTGCCAAAAAATAAATAACCATTTAAGTACAATCAGTAATCCTAAAAATAAACACTTTAGATGAAAACAAAAATTAAAACTTACTTCCATTTGTTGCAATTTTCTTGATTTTAGAACCAAGTTTGGAAATTCTTTACTGCATTTCAATACTTCAACAACAGATGATTCATTTATCTTTGAATGAACATTTTAAATATTTTAATAAGGGACCATGTCAAAATTAGTCTACTACAGTTATTGAAGTAATCTCTTGCTATTACGTCTTCTGCAGTTATTGCAATAATCCAGTGCTACCATGTTTTCTTTGGTGAATTATTTGACATACAAGTACACATCTTGATATGTTGTTTTAAGTGATTCTTTTTCAACAGCTGAACAGCAGTAACTGCAGCAGGATAATTTTGACATGGTCCTTAAAGATAGATGGTTGGTTCATCAACTTAGGTAGAAATTGTACATTCAGATTGATAATATTCTTTTTAACGCAAATTATATGTCTACTTTTCAGGGATATAGGTTGTGCAATATTTAAGGGTGGGAGGTACAATGGTTAAAATCCACATTTTGCTCTTTGTTGGAGGCTTTGGTAGCACCATGAAGTTAGGCTGGACAGAAGGACTTAAATAAGCTTTAGGGTTGGTGGACAGTTCTCAGTTCTGAGGACCACCTTCACCCGGCATAATTACATCCCTCACTTTTTCATTGATATGTTAAAACAACAGAATTTTCCCAAAATCAATCACCTTTTGTACCACCCAGGGTTTTCTGAAAAGCTTGGTTCAGAGACAATGTCCAAAATAATACAACCATTGTAAAGATAGTAAACTTGACTCTCTAACTAAACTGTCTCAAAATCAACCAATGTAAACATAGGTAAACTTGTCCCTCTTTAAACTAAACAGTTCCAAAATGAAAGAAACCAACATTAACATCGGTAAACTTGACTCTCTCTGAACCAAACTGTCCCAAAAACATGAAACCAATGTAAACATAGGTAAACTCGACTCTCTAAATGAAACTGTTCCAAAATTATGACACCATTGTAAAGATAGGAAACCTTGACTCTCTTTAAACCAAACTGTTCCAAAATCATGAAACCCTAAGATAGGTAAACTTGACTCTCTTTAAACCAAACTGTTCCAAAATCATGAAACCATTGTAAAGACAGGTAAACCTGATTCTCTCCCCCTCTCTCTCTCCCCCCCTCTCTCTCTCTCTCTCTAAATGGAACTGTCCCAAAATCATGAAACCATTGTTAAGATAGGTAAACTTGAGGTTTGTGCTGGCTTCATAATGATGAGTTTTATGAGATATGGTTTATTGTGAAAATATGAAAGTGCACATGGATGTTAAACAATAATTCACGTTAACTTGAGACTTTTTTTAAAGCATTAATAAATTGATGTAAATTATATCTTACTTTCTGTTCCTGCATTACAGACAAATCTGGAGGTTTGATTTTGGTATCTTTGATTTCGTTTCTCAGTGGTGAAAGGTTTTCAGATGTTGTTGTATCCTAGGAAACAAAACAAAAATTGGCAATGTATCCGAAAACCTCTAAACAAAAAAAAAATAATTGTAAGCTTGTGCAGGGGCATGTTATATGGTAAACATCTAAATCAATCATATATTAGGGCTGATGAGGAGTATTTTACTTGTTAGTTAGGAGGAATTTAAATGTACTAAACAACATTCTTAGTCTATAAAATAACTTTTACTCTTTCAAAAAAAATAACACCCTCCAACTAGGGTTAACACGGTAGATAATGGTAGTGAGAAGGTAGATCTAGATAGTCAACAGGGTTAACCCTATAAAAACTACCATTCACATAACATTAACATTATTATCCTATTATGACCAAAACCCATAAATTTCTCAATTAACACAAGATTATCTACCTTTTAGGGAGACTACCAATGATATGATGTCAGCAATAGGAAATATACATAGGAAAATACAGCCATTAATAGAGCTTCA
>JAOTQE010116929.1:0-12844 GCA_025631205.1 Nesometra sesokonis
TATACCAACAACTAAACGGTGTGGTACTTTCCGTTTATGCTATGTGATTTTATACGATTGAAAAAGATTAAAATTGTTTACTTGTAACCAGCAAGCTCTGCTCACGATTGCAGAGCCGAAAAAGAAGAAGGATATGACATTTGACCTCTGTCAGTCAAAATAGGATTGAGCCCTCAATCGTTTCATTTCCTCAACTCTGACATGTAAATGTACCGAAAACTCAGTACAGTTGAGAATACTCGTGATAAAATTGGCAAGTTGTTCTTGGGTGGGACTCGAACCCACAATCTCCAGGTAAACTAGCCTGGCATTGGTGCCACTAGACTTAGTGTGATAGAATTCAAGTCCAACTTAAATGAAGTTGGAAATATGAATATTAAAGTGGATTTTAAAATTACAATTGTTTTAAAAACCTTTTGAGTAGGTTTTTTTTCATGGGACAGTGGAAAAAAAAAAGGTGTGATATTTGACAAATTTAAATTAGATTTTAAGGAACAGATAAGCTTTCAGATGTGTTTTGAAAATGTTGATGTTTTATGATGTTTTCCTGTTCATGGGTGAAGTATTCGTGTATTGTCTTGTTGAACCATGCGACACAATAAAATAACAAACCAGACAATTGCAATTATAGACCTGTCAAGCATGTAACAAGGAATTATGCAGTGGTAAAGTTTCTTGCAAATTCAAAGGAATTAGTTTAGATTCTCACAAAAATAATTGGCGAGAACTCTACAATCCTATGTTTTTATTCGGTTGTTCACTTGTTCTTCTACCACTACATTTTCAAAAAAACGTATTGTTTAATTCATTTGTGTCGGTGTCTTTATATTATTTATAAGGCCTAATCAGTTGTATTAAAAAAAATCTGCATCACTGGTTAAGAGAACTAATGCGTTGAATGAGTTTCATCAACGTGATAAGATACATAAGCAAACAAAATGGTTAGTGCCCATCAGAAAAATGCACATTCGTGCATGTACTGTACTGTACAAATTATGCTATGAAAATGACTGTAGAAATGTGGCTAATGTATGTTTTTGAGCCAAACTTGTGAGAATCCAAGATGATTCTCCTCACATGAGGTTTAGGATAATCTATGCGGGAATGAATTCTCGGATTATGTACCCACCACTTTGATATTTGTAAATCACACCATTTCATCGAAAAAATTTGGGGCATTTTGGAAGGAATGGTCTTATAGTGGCAGATAACATAGAAATAAAATATTGTTTTTTGTTACTATTGTACATTAGGAGTTGATATTGTACTCGACCCTCTATCTGGTAAAGACACAATGAAGGGGTTTGACTTACTTCGCCCAATGGGCAAGATAATTGTTTATGGTATGTATATTATATTGTTTTGTAATTAAATAATGTAAACAAGAATATTTTTAAAAGTGCCACAAACTTGTTTCTATTTTAACATTTAAATTGTTAAACCTGTAAGGCCGGGCACTCACTGCGTTGTGCGACGGTCGTACGACGGTCAAGTGACTATACCATCGCTCCCTGTGTGTGGTTTCCAGACGCGATGACAGTCTTCTACTCATCGGTCAATGGTCTTTATAGTGAGTTCCCTGTTGAATCACAAAAAAAAAAACGTCAGCCGTTGAGTAAAAGTATCATCACATCTGGAAACGACACACACAGGAAGCGACAGTGTAGTCGTGCAATCATCGCACAACGCAATGAGTGCCCGGCTTAATAGACACCTATATCAAAAGATCTTTGATTAATTTAAACTTGGCACATTGATTCTTTAAAGAAACTATTGTCATCATTTCTAGATATGCTGCCACCCCCTGTGTAATTTATGCTTCTCAATATAAAAAAAAATACTAACCTGGCCAGTACCCCAGCCTAAAAAGGTATCCCATTAATGAAATTTTGGTAATAAAAGACATTTGGAGCATTAAATTTACCAGACCCAGCACTCACACTCTTAAACTCGTAATGCAAACATTGATGCATGGATTGCCTAGTCTTTGCCAATGGACTTACCCACCTGGCCATGTAGCATTCCCACTTGGTAACTGTGACGTAGCTGTCTACGATTCATATTTCGTAACTTGTGCATGATCTTTGATTTTGTTTTGATTTGATTTATTCTGTGTTGTAGAACACCAAGGATAACCCATGAAAGTCCAAAGTGGACCTCTTTCCAGTGGGGTCCTTCTGGTGGTGATTAACTAACTAAACTACTAAAGAAGTCCCTGAAATATTTATCTTAATAGAAAAAAAGGTATAGCATTATCTTTATTTTTATGGATTGTGCAAGATACAAGGTCTTATAACTCCATGGAAGGATAAGATCGCAGCTTGTAAAATCGAAACAGCGCAAGGCTGTACAACGGCCTTCATAGTTAACTGACTTCCCTGTCCCACCTCACCGTGTCGTCATTTCAAAAGCTTCATATTCTCATCTTACAGGTGCAGCAAACATGCTTCAAAGTGAGCAACGGAGCGTGCTGAATGTGGCCAAGACATGGTGGAATAGTCCATCATTTGGGGCCATTGATTTGATCAAGAAGAACAAATCCATCTCCGGCTTCCACCTCGGTTGGCTGCAGAGCGAGGTTGACTTACTCACCAATGCCATGAGTGAAATTATACGACTTTACCAGGCTGGACGAATCAAGCCAAAAATTGACACGGTCTGGCATTTTGAAAATGTAAGTTGTTTCAGACTTGTATTGTTTAGTTTGCAATCATTATTGTATTGTGGTTCTTGTTTTTTGTGACATTCTGTAGAATCACTTGATCACTAGAAATGATAAAAAAACGGTGTAAAACACTAAAAAAATTTTCGCCCAAACAGGGCCTACCCTCTGCCTAGGTAGATCTACCATGTTAAATTACTAGGAAGGTCTACCTAGCACACCAGAGAACTACCTAGTAAGGTAGTATATAATTACCCTGTCTGTTTATGTTATTAATGCTTTAAGGGGTTTTTCTAAATAATGGCTGTATTTTCCTATGTATACATGTAGAGCATTGCTGCCTATACACTTGGTAGTATCCCTTGATATGGTAGTTTTTATATGGTTAACCTTGCTAACTACCTATATCTACCATGTCACTACCATTATCTACCATGTTAACAGAGTTATTTTTTTCAAATGGGATACTCATGGATGGGTACTAATCCATTACAGGTTCTCTTTCCCATTGTATCACTGGGTAGATTGAAGCAATGCGAGTAAAGTACATTTACTCACAGACCACAGTATTTTAAATATCATAGGAAACAACTTTTGGTTTCTTTGCCCTGTGATCATTGGAAACTATAATTGGAAAGTGTTTTTAGGGAAAATTCTGGCTAGGCTTAACTAAGTTAGGTCAGACATGGGAAAGGATTTTTCGTTTCCGTAACTTCTTGGTCACAATAACCATACGGTACCAAAGATGATAGTTACCGTCAAATCTTGTGGCTTGGCTCAAGGATGCATGACAACTTCCAAGCATGAGTCTTCCATTCTACTGCACTGTACGTCTGTTGTAGCAAAGGCTAGTAAACTCACTGGTTTCATTAGAAGAATTGTTCGATGTAGAAATCACACTGTCATTATTAAATTATATAAAACCATTGTTAGACCAATAATTGAATATACTATTCCAGCGTGGCTTCCTTATGAAAAGGGGCATATTTCCTCGCTTGAAAAAATTCAAAGGAGGATTACTAGTTCATGTTTTATCCTCTCGGTACGTTATACACTATCTTATCCAAAAAGACTAAAGATTCTTGGTTTACACTCTATTGTGGAACGTTTTAAATTTCTCTCTCTCCTGTTTGTTATAAAGTGTATTTACGGTATTTTTAAACTTCCAATTTTTAATTTCATTGATATCAACTTTAGACGTTACGAGCATAATGAAATTAAATTTCCAGAACTGATTGTTTAAAATACTCAATCTTCATGTGAATACCTTATATTGATTAACGTATATATTATTTTATTTCCAAAAGATTAAGGATGCCATGAAGCAGATGCATGAACGGAAAAACGTAGGAAAAGTGGTGTTGTCATGGGATCCAAAACTAGCAAATACCGAAAGTAAGAAGTAATTGACATACAGTAACAGAGAATACAATTTCCAAATGACCCAGCTACCTTAGTAAAGTAAAATGATATATGCTTCCAAGTAAAATCTATATTTATTTAAAATCTATCCTATTATTAATAATTCTTGGGATTTACTAATTGGATGTGGTAACTAACATAAATGTAAACTTCTAATAATAGTGATAAATAATTAAAAGATAATGATAAAAAGTCCAGATGTTCCAGAACATCTATGGCTTAGTTCAGATTCATGGCTTAAGTGAAGCTTAGTGTAATAAGGAAGGCTAATCTGTGGCGTAATGTGTTCAGACACAAGGCGGAGCACAAGTCACAACCAATTTTAAAAATGCTGCCAGTGGTTTTTTCTATGACCAGTGATTCGTAATTGATTAGCCAATGCAGACCAATTGCAAATTGTGATTGGACAACGTATGACACAAATTGCCTCCATTGGGTTTTTATATGACTAGTGATCCGTAATTAATTGGCCAATGCAGACCGATTGCAAATTGTGATTGGACAACGTGTGACACAAGGACAAAATCATTCAGGTGTACGAGGCGTAGCTCCGTAGCTTATGCTAAACCGGGGTTTGCAGGAAGCACAAGTTACACTCTGGATTAGTGATTTACGCTAATCGCCGACTAGTTCAGACACAAATAATCGTACGCCACGTATGTTACGCTCCGCTTAATTGTTGAGTCTGAACATACCCTATGTTGAAGAGTGCTTAATACCTAAGGCAGAGCCTAAGGCTGTTTTTTGTGAATTTTTATTCCAAGAATGCTGATCTGCAATGCCGTTTTGAATCATTATAAAAAAGTTGAAAAATTAATAGCCAAGTTCACACTCAGAATTTTTCATGGTATTCATTATCATGATGTTATAAATGAACCCGCCAAGAAGCTATTATCATGATCTTCTTTAGCATGTTAATCCTTGCTAACATGTTCTTCTAGAGCACGATAATTATCAGGATCTTGGGAAGTTTATCGTGATAAATTAATTCATAAAATAAATTCAACCAACCAAGGACAGCATATTAAGTACTGTATGTTGTTTACTGGTTTCCGCCCAGTCACTGCTGTTTATTGTTATTTAACCTCAGGTTCCATCAATTAAACCAATCAAAATTATAGCCAATTATAGCTAATTAGCATATTATTATTATCATGATCTTGTTTTTTATGTGAACACTTTTTAATTAACATGCTAAAGGAAATCACAGTAGATAAGCACTTTAAACGTCTGTATGAACTTGCCTACTGGCAAAACTCAAATTATGCTGGGCTACTAAATTTCTGCTTTTTACTACACTGTGTGCAATGAAATTTGTATGCTTTATATAAGCAAAGATTGCAATGCTTGTTAATGGGACATTCCTTCCAAAATCCACCCAAAAAATCAAATTTCTGTGGAAATTTACCTGTCTATTATTTCTATAATAAACATTATTAGTTTCTTGCATACTTCTTAAGTTTTATTCTTGAATAAAAAAAAGATAATAATTATCAAAATCTTTTTGGCTAGGTTTACACGATTCTTTGATAATTCCTAATATTAAGGTAATAGACTGTACATCAAATCCACTTGTCACCCAAGCTATTTTCTTCACAGTAAGCGCTGTTTTTGCACGCGACACATGCGTACATAGCTCGCCGTTGTTTTCTATATTTAGACTTCACAGAAGCAGATCTAATACACATTCATCTGCTTTAGTTTTTAGGATCCACGCAAAAATTAAATTCTGTTGTTTTTTTCTATTTTTTTTATAGTTGGAAGTAATAAAATGACATAACTATGGTAGATCAGTATAATATTTATAAATTTGAATACAATATATTTAAATTTAGAATTTTTGGGACTTTGGAAGGAATGGGCCTATACTATTGGAGTCAGGTTTACACTGTTTCAGAATTTTTCACTTAATAGAAAATCATACATTGGATTTCTTAAGAGACCAAATACTTAATTCTGTGCTGTTTCTTTGATTTACGTTATTAACTTGTGTGGTTTCTATATCTGTAAGTTATGTACTAGCCCGTCTGTGCACCTTAAATTGCTGGCAAACTGCAGTTGTATGTGGTCTTTTCTGGTAGTCCAGGTTTATGGTAAGATTTTTTTATGGGTTTTCACAAGCACCTTGAGTACATTTGAGGCAAGTCATGGCAAAACCACCAAGTTGTTGCAATGTTGTAAAATTTAGTTACTGAAACCATAATACCTTGATTTAAGCTTTAGAATGAGGGTCAATTATCAAAATTGGACATCTATAACCTAAGTTATGGAACAAAATAGACAACAATTTTCTTTGTATTTTTTTATATTTCGTGTTTTTGCTTATTTCTCAATGACCTTCTGTGCAACAACTTTTTAATGCCATTTTTTAATGCCTTGCCCCATTTGTGGATATGTTCGCTTTCAAATATTATTATTGTTAATTGTTAGTATGATTATTATTATTCTAATTCTCAGCTAAGGCTATGTATGTTTCTTGTTTATTACCATCCTCTCTTTATACAGTAGCTTGATATATTACCTTTGCTTAGAAACTTGTAGGTATTGGGCATTAATTTATTAATGTATGAGAGTTACACATTTTTGTTGGTGCCCTACGCCATATTTTTCATTTGACAGTGTTTTATATTGTGCATGTTAATTAAAATTGATCATACAGCTATAGCTTAATTTTAAAGTGTTCTCTATTAAACATCTTATTTAGTGTGGGGTCCTAACAAGTGAGAAAGTATAATGCATACTCCAAGCAATGAGATACACGCCATTGTGACAGGATTCATGATGGTCCTAACAAATGCAGGAATCTTTTTCTGACAAAGTATGTGTACATGCCATCTGTTTTCTGTTAAAATCTCACACTTACGTTTATCTAACTTGATATTGACCCTCCTCGTCCTAGAAGTTTCCTTTGATTGCCCCTGTATTATTTATAAATTTATTTCCTGCTTGTTTTTTTAACTATTAAAAATTATCTCTATTGGTTATTTGCTTTCAGCAGCTTTAGAGACTGTGTAGTCCACTCTTGGATTTGCACTGATGAGCACAAAAAGACAGGTAAAAACAGCAGTAGTGAATTTGAGAGAGACCTCTTGCTATCTGGGCATGTCGAAGTTTGTATAGCAGCTATAATTATTAGATCGATCATATACTGTATTCATATCTAATATTTATATAATATAGAATTCCCAGGAACAGATTTGGGGGGTGGGGGAGGGGTGGAGCCCTCCCTTTCAGAATGTAAAATATATCAATATTATTAATTTTTTTTAGAAACAAAAAGTATTCAGCAATCATAAGACAAAAATTGATCCTTTAACATTATCCTGAGGCCATCTTCAGACATCTAAAGACCAAAATCAGTAAATTTACAAAAGTAGTATAATTGTAATTCAATAATTGGTGTATTATATCAATCCTAGAGTGTATATTTGATATATTAAATGTTTAAAAATATTACTCAAAGTCTATCCATGCTTAATAGGACATTTTATTGGCAATATTAATGCCTGTTATTATAGTGCAGTTTTTGTTGTATTATGCCTCACACACTGGATTTAAAAAAAAAGAAAATATTTTACCTTAGTAACACTTCAAGGGATAAATTTTGCCGTTGTTCACACTTGGATTATTTTACATGGTTGGTTTTACGATAAGCCATGGTAAAACTTGTGAAATTAAGCCACAATCGCACTGGACTTTTTTAGGTAAAACTAACTGATACACTGACTAGTTATCCCATAATTAGTCCAGTGCGAACAGGAATAGCACAAGAAGTTTACCTAACCATGGCGAAAAGGAAACTTAACCATGCCGTGTGGTTAGTTTAACCGGGTCCCGCCTGCCCAGGAGAACTGACCAGGTTAGTTTTACTAAGCAGTAAAGTCCAATGCAAACAGCACGACTTGGTTAAATCCAAGTCATATTACAGAATAGCCTTCACTGGTCAAATGGGTATTCATGTGAGTTGTGACCTTGCGTAACATAGTTTATTTTACAAATTTTACCATAGCTTGTGGTAAAACTAGCCATGCCAAATAATCCAAGTGGACCAATGGTAAAATTTAACCATTTTAAATGTTAACAATTGGTAAATTATCCCTTTTTAAATCCAGTGCGATTGCGTCTTTAACCATATTACCCAAGGTCACAACTCAAGGATTACCCTAGTGACCAATGAAGGGCATTCTTTAACATGACTCTGGAAGTTTACCCAAGTCATTCTCTATCTGCATTGGGATTTTCCAGGCTGGTTAATCTAGCTCGGTAAGTTTTACTGGGCAGATTTCACTGCGGACCCTTTGAAAAAAATAACTCTGTTAACATGGTAGGTAATGGTAGTAACAAGGTAGATGAAGGTAGTTAACAGGGTTAGTCCTATAAAAACTACCGTATCAAGGGATACTACCAAGGATATGTTAGCAATGCTCTACAAGTATACATAGGAAAATATAGCCATTATTTAGAATAAACTTCAAGGCCTTAATAACATCAACAGACAGGGTAATTATGTACTAAAATACTAGGTAGTTCTCTGTGGTGGATCTCCCTAGTAATTTAACATGGTAGATCTACCAAGTCAGAGAGTGTTATTTTTTTCAAAGGGGAAAACTAACCAGCAGATGGGCTTAGTTTTATAGAGTGGATTTTCTAGGGTGTACGCAAGGGACTATATCTGGTCAAACTAACTGGCAATTCAGTTAGTTTTACCAAAATAATTCCAATTCAAATGAGGATTTAGTTTCCACATTTTATGATAGCAATAATACTTCCGTAGTGGCAGTGATTTTCTGGACAAAAATAATGTGTTCAACAAAATCTGTAATTCAAAAATAATCGTAAACAAATTTAATAGATTGTGAAGATATAATTAGTATTATATAGTTAAATGCTTATTAAGAAAACCACATCTGTAAACACCTATTTTATGTACCACCTATAGAGGTACCAATTATATAAGGTACAAAATCTATTATGGAATAATGATAATGACGGTGATAAACAATTCTGTTTGTGGAAGAACAAAGCCAAATGAGGCATGAGTTACAAATCTATTTTTCCACAATAGGCAAAACAAGAAAATGATCAAATTTTTCATTTTTTTTCTCAAAACATACATTTTAAACATTCAAACTTTCATACTATGTTAACTATTTTCAGATATATGATGAATAAATATTCACAAAATGAAATTTAATATGACCCTGTTTAGTCAATATATATTGAAAAGCAGTTTTCACATGCAGTTTTCTCAAAACTTACATTCTAAGTGTTCGCATTTTTATTGTTCATAAGTTTATAAAACTGATTTTTTTTTTTGGAATTTTAAAGGTTGTAATGTATATGGTTGTTTCATAATTCATAAATTACTTAATTTTCATTTCTTAAACTTATGCCTCCTTTGGTTCTGCCATTTGCAAGTTTTCAAATTAAAAACAAATAATTTTGTGCAATAATTATGTAACGTTTTTAGTATAATCAGGAGCGGATCCAGGATCCGCCGAAAGGAGGGGCGCACTTTCCCAGTCCGGGTGGCCGTGGTTGTTCAGTTTTTCCTGACGAGCAAAAAAAAAAGTTATTTTTCCCACTTTACTTATTTCCCCACTTTGTTGTTCTGGTACCGCATTCTAGACGTATTTTGGGGTTTTTTGTTAAATTTTTGACCCGGCGCACCTAATATAAGGGGGTCGCAACTACGTTTTGGCGATAAAAGGGGGAACGCGCCGGTTGCGCTCCCCCCCCCCCCCCAATCCGCCCCTGACACATGTATTCATAAACCACCTTTGATAAGCAACCACCTCTATAAATGGACCAGTTATTTTAGGAACCACCTGTAGTTAAGGAGCATCTGTGTTATGAGAACACCTGTATAAAAAAATACCTTTTGTGTGATTAACAAAAAAAAGCAAACAGTTAATTATCATACCATATGACCCAAAATAAATTTGAGGCATGTCACAGCAAAACCACCAAGTTGTAAGAAAATTGTAAATTTAGTTTTTGTTATAATCATGTTAAACCTTTCGTAAGCTTTACAATGATGGGTCGATTATTGAAATTGGACATCCATAACTGGAGTTATTGACAAAATAAACAAACATTTCCTTTGTATTTGTTTATATTTCCTGTTGTTTATTTGCTTATTTCTCAAAAACTTTCTGTGCGACAACTTGGTGATTTTGCCATGCCTTGCCATTTGATGGCAGTTTGATTACTGTACCACACTTTCTTTTATCAAAGTTTGTTGCTAAGAAGGAAATTGCTAAAGAAATTTAATTTAACAAAATGTACGTTGACATTATTAAAAATCCATTATTTAATTTGTATTTTATCAGATCAAAATGTGTGTGTGGAATGATTATACAGGGTTAAATAGGTGTGAACAACTCAAATGTTGAATTTCCTAAAATTTAGGTTTTAACATCAATAAATCATTAAAATATATGAAATTGTAAGTATTGTATAGTAAAACCATACCAAACAATAGTTAAATAAAATAATGTCTTAGATAATACATTTCTATGATTCTTGGTTTTTATATTGTCATGAGTTCTATACAGCAGAGGTCCCAAGTCTCCCGAAAATGACGGGAGTCTCCTGATTTTTTGAGTCATCTCCCGCCCTCCTGAAAAAAAATATTTTTCTCCTGAAAATTTTAAGTGTCTACGAAAAATATTCAAAGTGGGTCGTGTTCTAGCCTAGGAGTAAAATCAATTGTCCCTTAAAAAAATACCAGCTCTGCTCAGTGTTAATAAAATTAATATACAATAATATAGATATTTTTAATTACATATTGTTATGTAATTTGCTGTGTTCTGTTTTTTAATGTGATGCATCGCACACTTGCATTTACGCAAATTTGATGGACAAAGCAGCCGATATAAAACATCCTGATTTTTCACTTCTAAAACTTGGGATCTCTGATACAGTTTCATGTACTACGGTATACTTTAATGTGTATTCTTGGTTTTATTCGACGCTGAGACACTGTTGTAAGTTTATTGACTGTTGCATGTGACCTTAGCTGAGATATAACAATCCAATGAGAAACAAGTTAATTGACTGCTGTGTGTGAACTCATAGTAAGGTTCCAATCACTACTGAGACAAATTCATTGACTGCTGTGTGTGAACACACACTAAGATTTCAATCGCAAGCACATTGATGACTGTGTGTGAACACGCACTTAGACTTCATTTACAACTGAGAAACAACTTCATTAACTGTGTGTGAACATGCACTAAGATTTCAATCACAACTTCGTCTTTGACACAATTGACTGCTGTGTGTGTTCCAATCACAACTGAGATCAGTTCATTGACTGCAGTGTGTGAACACACTAGGATTTAAATCAGAAGTGAGACAAGTTCATTGACTGTGGACATCCTAACTTACTCATCGTTTACAAGTAATTAAGTCTCATACTTGCGACAATTGCTTCAGGCTTGGTTTACTTGAGTTCAAACAGTTCTTAATTATTGGCAATTTAACTATCATTTATTAGATCTTATTCTGGATATTTCAGTTTAAATTATTATTGAATATAAATATAAAAGTAATTAATAAAATAGAACCTGTATTACCAAGGGAGCTGCTGGCTAAGAAGGAAATTGCTAAAGAAATGACAAAAATCTAGTTATATTAATTGAATCAAGTTTCTCCAGTAAAGAATCAGATTGATAATGAAGTACACTAGGGCTGGTATTCTCGAAAGTTAGTCCAGGACTAACTCTAGAACAGCACTAGTTGATCCTGGACTATCCATAAACCTGGTTCCTCGGCAAACAAAATTTAGAATGCTTTCGTCCAGGGTTTATAACTGGACAAATGTTAGAAACTTTTGAGAATACCATATAGTCAGTTAGTCCTAGATTAAATCTGAATTTAGTCCTGGACTAAAGTTAGTCCACTTTCGAGTATACCAGCCTAGGTGATTAACGTTAATTAACTGATATAAGGCATAGGTGTGGCTTTGTTTAAACTATGGGATAACAATTCTGGAATACTGACACTTTTTAAACCAAGTTTCTATGAGAAGAACCCATCATAACTGTCCGCAAATCAATCCATCCATCCATCTGAAAGGCAGTAGCACTAGGCTGTGACTGTCAAAATGAGGAGCACATCCATGACCCCCTGGGTCTACCCTGGATTACAACTCCATGAGGGCAGTTGGTCAGGATTTGGATCTCTGGCTAAAAGCACACATAGAAAATACTGCAATGATACATGAGCGTTGATTTGAGTTGAAAAGTGGGGGGCGGGGGGGGGGTGGTGGACAAAGACAAGGGCTGGTATTCTCGAAAGTTAATCCAGGACTAACCCTAGAACAGCACTAGTTGATCCTAAACTATCCATAAACCTGGTTCCTCTGTAAACAAAATTTAGAATGCTTTAGTTCAGGGTTTATATCTGGACAAACGTTACAAACATTTGAGAATACCATAGTCAGTTAGTCCCAGATTAATCTGAATTTAGTCCTGGACTAAAGTTAGTCTGCATTCAAGAATACCAACCATAATGTTGCAGTGGTAGCGGCAACGAGGAGGGTTCAGCGGGTGGGCGTGGTTTCCGATTTGGTTTTGACAATGCAAAAAAAAAGGTAATTTCTCCGTTTGTATGTTTATTTTCCTGTTTTTATAGTCAATTATACAATATTTTCATTGATAACAAAATGACATTTACAAAAAGTTGGGGAACAATTGATATCATGTCCCCACATTTAAAAGTGGGGGACGTGTCCCCCACAAATCGATTCCCTCC
>JAOTQE010116940.1:0-12844 GCA_025631205.1 Nesometra sesokonis
ATATGGTGTATGTTTAAACAGTTATAGTTATAACAATTTATTAAAACAGGCAATTCAAGGTAAAATAATGCTGACGCTACATTGTAAGTGATTTAAGACCATTTATAGCCTACTCAAAGCAGGCTTTATTATTTAAGACCGCTAACTACTAAGACCGCGGTGTAGCAATGTTCTATAATTAAAGACTGTGCGTGACGTCACAATTATAGATGGTCTTAAGGTTAAGACAATCTGAAGATCACTTATAGCAATCCGCCACAGGTTCGTTTCCACAATATAACATACAGCCTCACTCTCTCACTCATTCACAGTGCACCCTTATTTTTAGGTGAAAACCAATTGGATTCCACCTACTGGCTTTGCATCCATCACAGGATTTTGTGATGTGCAAGTCAGAGGAAAAGAGTCGTGCCTCTGAAGACCTGTCATGATCCAAGATTGAAGGGGTGATTTAAAAATGTAAGAAAGTATAATGCATACTCCAAGCAATGAGATACACACCCTCTCATTGCTTGGAGTATGCATTATACTTTCTTACTTGAAGTTGATTAGTGGACCTTTCGGATTTAAAAATGTGGTTTTGTTATTTTTGTTTTTAAATTCATGGTTACGGTATTCTCAAATGTGTGTATCCATGTACTGTACAAAACTGAAGTCAAGATACCCTAAGGTACAACCTGTATTCCTTTGATGTTTGTTTAATAACTTTTTGAATGAATAATAGTACATATCTAACTAGTTTCGTTAGACCTTGGGAACTATCTACCACTAAATTCAATATAAAAGATAACTTACGGGTCCAAGATGATAGTTGAATCCCCTAGCAGAATTCTTGTTGGTACCATCTCGTCCATTATCGTACACACCATTGTACGCCCAATCACTACAAAATACAATATTTGATTTGTTGTATTACACGTAAAAAAAATATATTACTATCAAATTGCTAAGTAAACCCAAACCTAAATTTTAGTTCACAAACAACTGTGATATATCCATTTAGTTAGGATATAGTCATTTATGATCATAGTGTAATATATTCATGACCATAGGCAAAATACATTTTTTTTTTGTTAAAGAAAACATATGATAGTCTGAGCTGAGCTTAAAGCCAAGGAATGCTCATAAGGTAAGAGCTCCAGTTCCCTTACAGGGAACTCTGGGATTAAAATTTCTACCGAAATCAATACAATAATGCTGAATGCTGACCTTGAGAAAAAAATGTTTATGAGCAAATAATGTTCCTGTTTATATTCAAAATTCAAAATCGTAATAAATATGTTTCAATAAATATTCTGAAAGTGTAAACTTGCCTTTGGATGTGACACGATATAAAAAAATAACTAAATATAGTGTAATTTCAAATAAAACCTCAGTCTTTTGAAAAGGCTTAAGAAAATGCTACTTCTTTTTATTTATACAAACATCTCTTTTGAGAATTTCCCATTTTTTAGCTTCAAAAGTTAAAAAATATTATCTGACAAATAATAGTAATGTTGATAAAATAATGATATTTATAATGGTGATGATAATGATTATGGTGATGATGATAACGATGCCAATGATTATGATGTCGATTTAGTATAGCACCCTATCCGCAGTATGTAGAAAAGAGATGGAGAAGAGAGTAGAAATCCAAGATAGGCTCCTTTGAATAGACATATCTTAGGCCATGATTTAAATACTAGAAGCAAAGATCTTACAATGTAAAGATAGCGTGCTGGCCAATTTTTGCATGGAATTTCTGTAATACGCATAGAACGCCATCTAACACTAAATCTACTCCTTATTTTGCAGGGGGCGCTATAAAATGTTTGCTTTATTCTCGTTTTTATAATTGTTATTTATAAAAATAATTATTACAGTATTTGGATTTATTTTCCAAAGTGGTGATA
The DNA here is from genome assembly GCA_025631205.1 of Nesometra sesokonis. NCBI lineage: Eukaryota > Metazoa > Echinodermata > Crinoidea > Comatulida > Antedonidae > Nesometra > Nesometra sesokonis. The sequence goes on from JAOTQE010116940.1 coordinate 1,896, forward strand.
CTTAATTTTATATACCGTAGATGTTAATATTATATCATTAGTATTTAAAATAAATGTATCTGTGTTATCAAATAAAATAATTTTTTACTTTTTATTCACAATATTCGCAATATTTTCTACCTGCGCGTTCGTTACTCCTTTTTATGGAATTACGCACTGGAATAGGCCAGCGCACTATCTTTACATTGTAAGATCTTTGCTAGAAGTCTTTTTGCAGATCTTCCATGATAGATTTTTACTTGGCCATCCCAAATTTTAGGTACAACAGTAAAAAAATCTCATAAACCTGTTAATACTATATCTAATTCCTTATAGTACCAGCTAAAACAAATAGGTTAAACAAAAGGTCAAGCTAATATCAAATTATCATTACTGTAAAAATATTCAAATCATACAAATGTTAAATTAACATATTAATTAATATTCAGATACCAGTAGGTTTTACACCAGGATGTGTACATTTAATATGCGTATAATCTATGGTTAAAAAGAATGTATTATAATGATATTGACTTGAATTTAAAGGTAATTCAGAACAACAGATATTTAATCCTTAGGGTAGAGTAATTATTGAACAGGGTACCTTTAATAATTGAAGGTTAAAGGTGAATATTCTCTGATAATATTACAAAGATTCCTTAATACGAGTCTAAAACTGCAGTGATATTTACCCTCGCCCCACTGTGGGAGAGGGTATTGCAATGAGCTCCGTCTGTCTGTCTGTCTGTCTGCAACGATATCTCAAAAACTATTGGGCCAATTTAGTTCAAATTTTCAGAGAATGTTAGCACAAACCGTATCAAGTCATTCCAAGGTTTGGTGCTAATCCACCTAACCATATGAATTATGGATTCAAATCTATATGATATTGCCTCTACTGCCCTCTACTGAACAGAGTGCTTTGTTTGACAATAGCCGATGTTTTTTTGTCACTGTTGATAACCTGAAGTTATTTATAAACACTGAACCTTGATAACAGTTATTCATTGGAGCCACATTAACCTCTACAGTGTGAATTACATACATAGGCCTACAATATTAGTAGTAAAATAGCATGGAGATGGTGTATGATTTATTATCCGCGCCTCATGGGGCAAAGTACTGGAATGGGTTGTATCTCTGTCTGTCTGTATATATACTGTATTTGTCTGTCTACTCCTAAGCTATTGGTCCAATTTACTTTAAATGTTCAGATAATGTAGGGACCAACTGGGTTAATGTCCTCTATAAAGCCAACCATGGTGATCAGAAATTTGGGTCAAAGGTCATTAAGTGTTCATTAGGATAAAATTACCTAAATCAGTTTTCAGTAGACCTGCCAACTCACCGATTTCCCATGGTGTTACCCATCATTCAAATTAATCTCCAGTTCTCCTGATTGAATGTAATTTTCATCCAATTTCCCTCATTTTACAAGTAATCTCCTCCAAAACATAGGCGAGGGTGTAATCGTTTATGATTACTTTGTCTTGTTCAAATATGTACTTACATAAAGATCTTGTAATGCTGAATGTAAAAGATGGTATTTAAAAATTATATTCTCAAAATTTTGCAACACTAAATTCTAAAAGCAATCAACAGAAGGCTTGAAGCCATATCACTTTCATCATTCTCATTAAAGAATTATTTTACAAAAATTAATACAAAACACAATTTATATTCTTAAGTTCTCAATTTTCAAGTATATTCTATAGTGTATTTTTTTTTTCTTCTATGCTCAATTCAATCATAGAAGAAAAATTCTTTTCCTCCATGGTCAACAACATTAAACCACAATAATATTTTTGAATTATAACAGAGAGCAAAAATAAAACCACTTATCATTTAAGGATGCTTCAACAAGGGGATGGTACTAGTTAGTAAGGAGAAAGAAAGGGTTAAAGACCTTATGACACAGTATTTGAATTTTTAAAAAAAATGTAAGCAGATGTGGATAATATAGTTATGTATAATAACTAAATCTTTTAAATAAATTAATCAGTTTAATCATAATTTTAAATTATTGCCATTTTAAATACTGGAGGAAAACAAAATTGGAAAATGCAAATCGTCAAGTTACTGATGTTCTAGTATATATTAGGCAGTTGGAGAATACGGATAGTAGCCTGGTTTTGTTGGCTAGTGCAAGAAGAGTTGGTGACACTAACCGACTACTGCTGCTAACTTAGGCGTAATCACTTTAATTTTAACTGTATTTTACACTTCAAAAATATTAGTCTAATGCTTGAATGCATGTACAAAGGTATTAAGGATTAACTTTCTTTTATCTACACTGTGCGCAGCTTTCCGCATCTCATTGTCGAATTGACTTGCTGGAATAAGATTGATAGAAAAACTGGCCTTGGTTTTGCGATGTACTGCACCAGAAGTAATAAATGAAATGAAATCTTAGACTTGGAAAAAGCAGGGGAAAACCCATTATCATTAGTATTAAGTAGAGCATCTAAAGTGTCACTCATGTAATATTGAGGAAGTATTTTTTTTATATTATGGTACTAAATATTAGATAAGTTTTGCATTGTTTTTGTCGTTTGTATTCCTTTTCTATGTAAATTACAAGGATCTATGAAAAGTAAAAGTTATAAAAAGATGCATTAAGATTATTTTTTTGGACATAATAGTTGTTCCTGGTTTCATGTTAGCTCTCACTCCACCAATGAGTTTCATTACTGTTTTCTTCATGGCTACAGGAGGGAACAATCTATTTCACATACAAACAACATTGCATTTTTTTTTTCTTTTTACTCCATTTATGAAATCCATGGTAACTTAACCTGGAACATCACCATAAACATTAGACTAGTTCTAGTATTCAAACTACACTTGTAAAAAATCCAAATATTCCTTATTTCTTATTACTCTTTTCAATGTTTTATACCATCATATATTCCTTAAACTTTAACAAGGTAATTAGGTAAAGTAGGTGGCGGCTTTAAAAGTAAATAAGAATATACGAACGTCACATCCATGGAATGGAGTCAAGTAGCCACTTTCTTCTTCTGTTCTTCTTGTGGAAAAACCTTACAATTGTTATGCATGAGAGACTATATATGGCAGAGCCAAGCAAAATGAGACATAAGTCGAAAATGCTAGTTTGCCACAATAGGCAGAAATTTAAAAATGGTCAATTTTTTCAGAATTTATTTTATTTCAAAAATATGCAGTTTATATATTCAACTTTCAAACTACCTTAACAATTTTCAGATATATGAACAAAAAATGTTTTAAAAATTTAATTTAAAATGACCTTGCTTAGTCAATGTATAAAGATAAACAATTTTCAAATGCAGTTTTCTCAAAACTTACATTTTAAATGTTCGGACTTCGATTATTCATAACTTCACAAAGAAACATCGTATGAAACTGATTTTTTTTGCATGTTAAAGGTAATAATGTGTAGTATTATCCATAAAAAACTCAAATTTCAATTTTCCGACTTATGTCTCATTTGGCTTGACTCTGCCACAAATATAATACATTCTGTGAACAAAGAGTTGACCTTATTCAAATGTGACAGAGCTAATAATAATAATAATAATAATAATAATGATTTATAATGCGCTCATCTCCACCAAAGGTGCTCCAAATGAGACATAAGTGGCAAGTGCTACTTTTCCACAATAGGCAGAAATTTAAAAATGGTCATTTTTTTCAAATTTTATTTTATTTAAAAATATACAGTTCATACATTCAACTTCCATACTACCTTAACAATTTCCAGATATATGATCAAGCAATTAATGTTTCAAAAATGCAATTTAAAATGACCTTTTTTTAGTCAATGTATACAGATAAACAAGTTTTAAATGCAGTTTTTTCAAAACTTGCATTTTAAATGTTCAAACTTCGATTGTTCATAACTTTGCAAGGAACATCATATGAAATTGATATTTTAGCCTGTGATGATAATGTGTAGTTTTATAATTCACAAAAACCTCAATTTTTAATTTTCCAACTTATGTCTCATTTGGCTTGGCTCTGCCACATATGATCTCAGTTCTCCGTTTCACCATGGTTTCACTGAGTATAGCTCGATCTTGTATTTTTAAGTTCTGTGTCAGATCTACCAACGATACAATTTCAAATATACAAAGTCCTTATTATGGCTTTATTTTATTTTTACAGTTGCGGGCACCTTCCATAAGCAGACACCTCCCATAACGAACCAAAATTCAAAGGCCTGTTTGTTCTTTCTATCTAATCAGTGCATTTGGTACCTTTGTGGACACCACCGGTAATCTGCTGCCAATACATTTTGTCTTCAAATGTAAATTTTTGATATGTTAACTTCCCATAAGCGGACATCCAGGAAAATAATTTGATTTTTCTGTACAACGAATATAAATATAAATACAAATTTCTTTACTAAATCCTCATAATTGTAATGGCTGAAAATCATTACTGAAATATCTCATCTTAAAAATGATAATATTCAATAAAATATAGAAAACAGGTCTAGAAATCTGAGAGGCCATTTGTGTTGATAAGGCAGAGAAATGTTAGAAATAAGCATGTATACATGATTTTACAATGTTTGGCCCTCTATTTGCCGAAATTCTCGCAAGTGGACCACTCCCATAAGCAGACACTTTTCTCAGACCCAAGGTTTCCACTTACAGGAGGCTTCAACTGTACTTGGTAAAGCCAATTTTTTTAATGTAAGGTGTACTTCAGGGACCTTGCCTAGTGATGACGACAATAACGATTCATGATTTAAAAAAATTTGGCCTCTATTGGCAGAACCTCTCATAACCAACCACCTCTTGTCAAGTACAAAAAATTCTCGGACTCAAAGGTGTATGCTTACAGGAAGCTTGACAGTATGCGTTTGCCCAGTATGCCCACCCCTAAGCTAATAATTGAAACAGGGAAGGCAAAGTATTTTGATTTAGGTTATAATAATAATTAACACCTGCATATAATCGTCTTGAAGATCAACACTGCGCCAAAACTGACACTTGATCTACATTTACCATCCTTGAGATCCTCGTTTGTAAATTAACACCATGAAGGAATTCAATATTAAATTTTAAAAGAAGATAAAAATTTATAACTGTAATGATTTTATACTGACATTTAACTAGCAAAAGGTTATAAAGAAATATCGTTCAAAGTTATTGATGCCACAAGTTCTAGATAGCAAGGTCTCATGTAGGATTTGGTAGCGGTCCAGGACTAAAAACGAAGTTTAGTACTACCTGTATTTGTGGCAGAGCCAAGCCAAATCAGGCATAAGTCGGAAAATTGAAAATTGAGGTTTTTATGGAATATACAAATACACATTATTATCTCTAACATGCAAAAAAATCAGTTTCATACGATGTTTCCTTGCGAAGTTATAAACAATCAAAGTTCGAACATTCAAAATGTAAGTTTTGAGAAAACTGCATTTGAAAATTGTTTATCTGTATACATTACATAAGCAAGGGAATTTTAAATTGCATTTTAAAAACATTTTTGATCATATATCTAAAACAAATTTAAGGTAGTATGAAAGTTGAATGCATGAACTGTATATTTTTTAAATAAAATAAAATTTGAAAAAACTGACCCTTTTTTTAATATCTGGCTATTGTGGAAAACTAGCATTTGCGACTTATCTCATTTGGCTTGGCTCTGCCACATTTGTGTAATGAAGGATACGATTCAGCTAAAAACAAAACAATAGTTATATAATATTTAATGCCTTTGAGGAAGATACCAAAAATATTGTTTGAGCTGTGGCAAAATATTAAACAGTTTGATTCTTAAAAAAATACTGTATGACCTGTGTAAAAATATTGAAAGAGTAAAAAAAAAATTGTAGACATAAAAGCTTAGTTGGTTTCAATGGGTTTAGCTCCTGTAACTTAATTTTTATTTTTGCAAAACTGACAAGATAATTATGAGATCTCACAATACAAATTTCATAGGCAAGGTCAAATTAAGATAAACAAAGTACGTCAGATGTAAGGTACATAATATACCTCTACTCATTCTGAACGATGTATTTGGATTTTAAGACAATTGTGTAAGCAGGTTATGTATAATGTATAGTATAATTATATAAATATTGTAAATCAACCTTTTATATAAATGAATTAGTTTTAATGATAATTTTATACACCATCTTGTTGCCATTTCCAATACTGGTCGAAAAATTATATTATAACATTATACGACACGGCTACAATATATGTGTACGATTCTAATAATGGAAAAGGCCTATTAGTAACTACACGTGCGTATTGTTTGCAAACATGGCAACAGTCCGGTCTTAAAACACGGATTACTTTGACCTCTCGCCGTATTTAAGCATTTAATGCCATTGGTTTTTGTTGTTAATTAAAACAATCTTTTTATATATTTAAACATAAAGAATGTATGATAACTGAAATATAAAAATGTGAAGGACATTTTAAAATTAATACAAACCATTTTAAAATGTATGTCATGTGGTCTTTAAAGTACACAACACATTTGCATACATTGGGCCTACTGATCCATATCCAGAAAAACCAGTTCCCCCACTAGAACTACGCGCAAGCCAGATACAACCGCAAGTCGATATGGATTATGGTGCCCGTCTTAACAGTTTGTTTTTTCCACTCGTGCAAAGCATCGGTAATTATTCCTCTGAGTTGGCGGTCAATAAATGCACTTGAAAACCATATCTACTCAATTAAATTTGTTGCAATCAGTTTTTGTCAATTGCTAAAGCTTGTGACACATTTGAATTGTCTAACAGCAAACTAATTCTGAGCATCTAGAGGTGCCATATTCTAAGCTGGTATGGTATTTTAACTTGCATAAAGCAGATATGTCAACTAATTAAGTCTCTTTAAATTTCAGGTTGACATAACAGTGCCATAGGGTTTAGGCAGATTTGATATCAATTGTTGTAGACAATTATTATAAGAAATTTACTGTTATGGTTACAAGCTTTGTGTGATGTTTTTGAAAAGTAAATGTGTACACCATGTTAAGATCAGTTTTTTTAACATAAAACTGACTGTATTTTAAAAAGTATACTACTAGGAAGCATGTGTGACAGAGAAATCTACAAGAAAAAAAAAATTATGATCTAAAAAAACAATGTGCATGCTATGTTAACATTAAAAAATTAGAAAGGCGAGGTAATTGTACCATAAAGTTATACTCAGTGGCGTATCCAGGGGGTGCTCAGGGTGCTCTAGCAACCACCCCCACCCCCGCAGAGGCAATTAGGATACAAATGTGAAAATCTGTGCCTCGAGCATTCCCCTTCAGTGTAAATGAGCACCCCACTTCAGAGGAGTATACTGTGAGGTAAAAGCACCACAAAATCATAAATCACACTCTAAAGAACGTGCCAATGTGGTGACAATCAATTTTTTGCTTGTCAAAATCCAACCCAGATTCAAGCACCCTCCCCCCACCCCCTTCACAAATCCTGAATACATCCCTTATACTGTTTACAAACATGCATGAAAGAAAAATCCCACATATTAACAACTTTCATGCATCTACAAAATAAATTGTTTTATTGATAATGTATACATCTCCACATTTTTTTTTTAATTGGGTTATTTTTATATTATATTGATCAATAATTCAAATCCACTTGTACATATAAAAAGGTCAAAAGGGGCTAATATTATGTTTTACAATATTTAAAAAATATGCCAATGCACTTTTAAAATCTTGTGACTCGAGTACATAAATTCTATGTTATTATAATTTGTAATTATGATTTCCATAAATAATAAAGTTTGATATTTTTGGATTTCAATAAAATATTTGTCATAAAAATCATCTTTTATATTTAATACTTTTAGGGTATTAGTAACAACATAATTTTTAACAAACTTTTTGTTTGGCAATTACAGTGTTCAGCTTGAATCTGAAACAGATACGTGTGAATTAGATCTTAGAACCTCACTAAGTTCTTGCTATTGTTGCAACCAGAGCTTCAAAAGTGTCCATCATATATAATACCAGATCAAAAGACAATTTTTATCTATGTAAACCAAGAACCAATTACAAAAAGAAATGTTTTACATATCATGGCGCAAAATTATGGAAAATGAAGCAAAAAGTACAAAAAGTAAAAAGATTTTTAAAAGTGTGTGTCAAGTCTGACTAGCATTTATAGACCATCAGAAAATAATGTAATGCATTTAGATGGTACTGTATATCTTCTAACTATATGTATTGAATCCCATCACAATGGCATATATTTCAATGCCTGAAGTACTGTAAGCATTATACTTTCTTATCTGAGATAAATCTGTGGACATTCAGTTATTGACCTGGCATACAATAACAATCTGACCATCTTGTAGGCCGTGTCATTGACGAAAAACTCATTAACTCATATATGGTAAGGACAAGTCCATGTATGGTCATGATGTGATGTCACCATGACTATATTATATAGGATTACCAAATTTTGTTTTTAAAAAAATTGATAGGATTAAGCTTAAGTATTTTCAATACCCGAAAGGTCCACTAATCAACTTCAAGAAAGAAAGTATAATGCACTCCAAGAAATGAGATACATGCCATCATGAAAGGATTCAATATTTCAACATAAATTATGTCATCATCAGGAATGATTCCCAATGATGACATAATTTATTATTTAATTTATTTATTATTATTTATTAATTTGTCATGATGGCATGTATCTCATTGCTTGGAATATGCATTATACTTTCTTATTTGTTTTCAATGTTAAATAATTTAGATGGATAAAGTAGGGCGTTTCTCATTAGTGGTTTTGATAAATCCCAGAATACAATAAGAACTTGAAATAACAATTAATACTTGATTAATTAATTATCTCAATGAAAGAGCAGTTTATATGATATAATTGAAAAGTAATAAATGACAAAGTTTAAGGACAAGTGGAAAGTTGAAGTAGCAAACAGATCACATACAACAGTGTAAACTTTTATACTCATTTTGTATTTCCTTTGATAGGAAATTTAGATCTGTAACGAAGAGCAATCAAAAATGGTATGACATTATTTGTAAGGTTATGCACATGTGTAACCAGGAGCCTGTCACACAGGCCTTATGATTGGGTTAGTCACTTTTATCGCTTTTTATTTTTAGTTTTAGTTTAGCCATGCCTGTTAAATTAATTCATGTGTGACCATATTTACTATACTGTATATGTATTAGATAAGTTTTACTTCCAAACTCTTAAGTAATTAAATTTTTCTGAACTATGGGCTGTATCGACCGTAATGGCAATATCAAAACCGTTTTTAATTTTTTGGTTTTTTTTTTATAAAATACTGTATATAATGATATGTCGATTTTTATTACTATTAAACTTGTGTATTATGATGTTGAAATTTAATTATTTTCCTTTGTACCTTCATATGTAATATTTTTATTGTATTTTACTTTCAATTACACTTTTGTAACTGGACCATTTTGGAAAGCAGTACCATGTTACTGAAAATTTAATCCAGTATAAAGAAAAAATAAATAAATTTAGAGGTGACGAATCTGCCGCATGCCCTCTCTAATATCTTCAAAGTACATCTGTACCCACAAAAATAAAAGGCAGACAATTGTTTCAGGAAATTTTAACTGCAAATAGGTAAAAATGCAAAATAAAGAAAATGACATTTTTCTTTTGCTTTCAAATTTTACAAGTTTGACATGCCCACCTCGCCGAAAATAATACTGCCTCTCTTTCACACAATCCTGGATCCGCCCCTGGTAAATATATTCATATTCTTTTCGATATTTGTTTTCAATGTAAGTTTGGATTCAGCTTTGACTGTACTGATCATTATGGGTGAATTTTATCACTTGACAAAACATCGAAAGGGCTTTCCAGGTACTTGTCAAAGACAGCATACAGGATTTCCTCATTACTACATTAAGATTATATACATGATAAAATGCAAAAATAACATTGCTGATAAATACACTTTAAGAATTTCCTTCTAATAGATCACAAAACAGTATCATGATAAATAATAACACAAAAAAAACCTTGAATGATGACTATTCACAGCCATTTGTTTCGTTTTTGCAACTTTTTCAGTATTGTTTTAGTGTTGAAACCAGAAATTAAAATTTATAAATTTGTTTTTGTGTTTTCAGGATTTGCATCAAGTTTCAATGCCATGTATATGAAAGAAAATTTGACTTTTGGCAAAAGGGGCTGGAAGGGACGGTAGAGAGTTTTAGGGGGTTTGGGGCATGTTCCTCAGGAAATTTTAGTCTTTAATTTTACCACATTGTTCTGTTTTCATGTTAAAGCTGTTGGAAATCATACCCGTAATCCTAATCTAATCTTTTATACGTTTTTTACCGTGTAATCAATACCATGTTCCATGTCATACAAATACCAGGGTCGGATTTAGAGGGAAGGCGCATCCGACGCACGCCCCCTCTAATATAGTCAAAAATAGATGTGCACCTCTCTTATATTACGTGCCTCTAAAATTTTGCCGAAAAAATAGGATACATACAAGCTGCAAAAAACTACAGCATAATATAGTTGAAATACACACAAATAACAGTTTAATTGCTTTTTAAATTTCAAACCCTGGACACACCCATCTTACTAGGAATTTTGCGCCACCTCTTTCCCAGAATCCTGGATAAGCCCCTGAAAATTACTACAAATGTTTATATCTTTTATTAGCTTACATTCAATAGTTGTGTTGAAAATATAATTCTATTGATCAATTTTTAGATTTTAATGTCTTTGTAGTAAGATTGTACAAAGTTTTATCACAATATTAAATATTTTATTGTTTATATTTTTTAATCAATTCTGTAAGTGGTGGATTTTCTGCTTGTGCCTCATGTGCATGTTAAAGAATGCAATACACTTTCTGGAAATGAAAAATGTATTGTTTCCCAGTGGACTTCCAAATCATCACCAGGGGCGGATTGCTATAAAACAGTCTTAACTGACGGTCTTAACTTACAGAATAAAGCCGGCTTTAACACATAGA
>JAOTQE010116951.1:0-12843 GCA_025631205.1 Nesometra sesokonis
CGCGCTATAAAATGTAACAATTTGTTACATTTTGTTACATTTGGTAAGATTTTTGTACGTGTGAATCGGGTATAAGACTAAAGTAGATGTTTACTAAGGCTTTAAAAATGATCATACTTGATAAATTCAATGTGTATTTCAACAAAATTTTTGGGTGACACTCGCACTCGCCCTACGTTATGAGATAAGACTTTACGGTTTTCTTTGGTTCTCGTACCCACGAAGGCGAGTTTTCGTGACGTCAAATTCGTTCAAACTTGGAATAATAATAATATTAAGAAGATACAGAAGTACCTCATGAGAGAGGTGACACAGTAAATTGTTCATGTATTTGTAATGGTTTTTGGTAATTCTCTACTATTCAGTATCTCAAAGAGATCTTTGCAATGCCTCCAACCGTTACAGAATAAGTCTGTGAGAGCAAATTTGAATATATCACTCCCGTTTAAAAAAATGTACATTGGCTTCCTATTTGCTATAGGAGCATTTTTCAAAATACTTTAGATTAATTTCAAAATATTAAAAGAAGGTAGAGTACCTCCGTGAACTGCTCTTGTGGTATGTTCCTTCTCGAAAGCTATGATCTCGTGATAAACATCTTCTTGTTAATTGGTCTTTTGCTGTTGCGGCTCCACGTTTTTCGAATAAATTACCTTTCCACATTCGTTCAATTCAATGCACTGATCTGTAAGAGTGCACTCAAGACACATCTGATGTCTGTTGCTTTTGACAACTTGTAGTTTTATTTATTTTTATTGCCTGTTTTTTCTCATTTGTTTAGCTACATACACCCATTACTTGAGCACATGTGAATTATAAAATGGTAGGTCTTGCACCTTAAATTGCTGGTAAACCGCTTTGTTCTGTTTTTTTTTAATTCATGTTATTTTGGGTTCATTTTTAATATTTTTTCATATTTTTTTCTCACTGAATTTTTAAGTGCCTTCAGCACTCTAGCAGTGGATATGTGCACTCTATAAAAGTATTACTATTATTAGTATTATTAAAACATTATAATGTTACTCTTTTTTTAAACCTACTAAGTTCACAGAAATAGGTTAACCATGTTAAGTATTTTATCATCAAATATTCCAGTTTGCTGTTTATTCAAATGGTTTTCTGCCAAAACTAAAATACCAGAACTATTGTAATTTAAACCCTTTATTTTCACGGTAAAATATCAAAAGCAAGAATAAAAGAAATTTCAAAATCATGGAAAATTGATTGAAGCATTTTAACCTGTGGAAATGAGTAGCTGGTAGGCCTACATTTTCTCAATGTTTAAATTGAAGGAATTAACCTACATATTAAGTAATTAATATGCGCAAGATCAGTTAGTATATTTTGTTGTCAAACAATAGATTGTGCACACTCAACAATATTTTTTATTGCTTAAATTGGAAAATAAAAATTGAACGCAGCAATCATGAAAGTTAGGTTAGGTAAAGAAAATTTTCACTTGAAAAATAATGTGTTTTACAGTTGTATTCAAACTTAAATGTAGGTTCCAGCTGGTAAAATTCCTATTATACAGATGTTTCTCCGTATATTATTGAGAATTCATAGAATATGTGTATGTCATTATTGAATGTATGATTTGCATACTATACACATTGACTGAGAGGGAAGTTACATGTTATAAATAATGTGTAGGTTTATAATTTCTATATACCTCAGTTTTCAATTTTTCATACTTATCCCTATTTTGGATTGGCTCTGCCACATATTTAGGTTGTATAAATGCCATCACTAATATCATTTTACTATTAAAGTCTTTATTTCTGACTGATCTGATTACATTTTCAGTGACAAAGCACTGGTTTCACAATTGAATCATTACACTTGCCCCAAGTCTGTAGTGATGAAGTCGTAATATACAGACTTGTAAAACAGTTAGACAACCCAGGTTGAGGATGGAAAGTGCTGGGTAACATGACGTAATGTTAAACGTGCTGCATTTTCATTTTCGAACCACGAATGAATACGAAATTAGCCATAGCGTATAATTAAGGCCCAGACCTAGGAAAGAGCTACTAGGCCTAGATAACCACAAACTATATGTTTTAGCAGTGGATCGCTAGTGGGAAAGGCCTACAATTTATGAATCTGTCGGTAATTGTCAATCATACATATTTAACTGTTTTTTGAGTGGGTTAGCCAATCCGATGCAATTGAAAGCAAGCAACCAGATAATTATATGCCCAAGAAAACATGGTAGGAAATCATGTGACATTGAAGTGTTTGCCAAGACAATGATTTAGACATCAGAATGGTATGGCAATCTACCTGCTATGGAACGCATTTGGTGCCTGATGATTGCATTTTCTCGAATTAAACCGAATCACCGTCTTTAACCAGACTAATGAATCATTATGTGATCAAATTAAATTCAAAACAAATTTAAAATTTAGACTGGGTAAAAAAGTAAAGTAATAACAGTGATTTAATTACTGTAGTTTTAATTGAAAAATGTAAAGTAATCATTTTGTCAAGTTACAAAAGATAGTTAATTATGCTTATATTTTTGAATATGTAATGAATTATCATTCAATTTTGATTTATTTCATTTGAGAGAAATTACTGTAAGTTTCTATTGATAAAATTAAATGCACAAATATATGCATCAATTCAAATGAATGATTAATACATACTGTATTCTACAAAGTGAGGTAGTAATGGTCAATTTATTGTCATCCATTTTTAGTTGCACATGTTTACAGTATAGTCTCGCACAGAAAATTAAACATCATTAATAATATATTCTAGAGATTAATACACATGCTAAGTATGTCTAGATTAATAGACAAATTATGTTATCACTTCACGGATATTCCACTCTAACTAATCGCACAAATTGTACTATTCATTTAAAGGTAAATTTAACATACTGTATTCATAAATCTGCCAGTACCAACTACTTGTTTTGTTGCCTTCATTGCAAACATGAAATGTAATGATAAGTTTAGCAGATAAATTTAGTTTTAAAACAAGAAAACATCAAACAAACTATATTACCTGTATAATGTCATAAGTTACGCACAAAAATATTAAAACATAATAACTATATAATTTTGTGATCTGTGGCAAAATGTTGAAGATGAGTACAAAATTTGTTACAATATTTGACCACAGTGAGTACAATATTTTTCTGTATCCCCAGAAAATACTGTAGGCGTACAATTATAATTATAATTTTCCAATTACTTGATAAAAATACAGTAGGCACCAAATTATAGTTTAAAGGAAACAGAACTGTAAATAACCAGGGAGCTTGTACAATTTTAGCAACTTCAGTATAATATCATGTTTGTCTTAACTCACAGGAGTATAATTAGGTATCAATTTTAGAGCAAATTAGCAGGCCTATATGTTTCCATAATTCATTTTTGTAGAAGACATGTTTATTTTCATTTTTCCCTAAACAAAGTCTATGTTTTTGAAGTATACGTATAAAATTACAATATACTGTATGTATAAAAAGTAAAAATATAAACAAATTATTAGAAACAAGCATCCAATACACAAATTCAATTCACTTCAAATTTTATATATAAAGTTTGATTGAATACTTTATTATCGTTATCATTATTTGCTTATATCACTTTAAAGAGCAATGATACTGTAGGTTCTGATTTATTCATACAGTTAACTATCTCATACGGACTATCCCAAAACTTTGCCATAAATGAGCAATTAATGATCGTAGCCTATGGAGGGCCTGAATTATATGCAGTAATTGGTAGATGAAATAATGGAATTTGCCTCATGAACAGCCTAGGAAGGCAAACTTAAATGGCTGACCATCGTTCATTATGGACAAATACCATAATTTTCAAAACTAACATCATTGTCTTAGGCCAAAAAAAAGTTTATGAACTGATAATAGTGATTGTGAAAAGCATAAATAATATGTAAAAATTACGAAAAGCATATTTAATAATTTAAGAAAACGTCCAAAAATAAAAATGAAAGGTTACAAACTATTTCAAATCGTAAAATTGCAAACATTTAGGGCCGCTAAAATAAAGGGCTTTAGAGTATTTTGGATTTACATGATCTTTATAGAAATACAAATTTGAATGCATTCCACTATGATTTACCTCAAAGCCAATTGATGATGACCCTGATGTTAGCTTCTTATAGAATAAAAGATTATACTTTCTCTTCTTTATTTATTAAGACCTTTGACTGTCCTTGTAATAGTTTCTCTCATAAATGCTCTAATTTATCTAGTATTATCCAAACATATGTCACTATAAAAGCCTTCTTTCTAGGAGAAAGTTTGTTGAAAGATAAATCTACATGTTAATAATATAGTGCGACATACATTCTACAAATTGTAATGTTTAGATAATGTGAAACATCTTAAGGCACATTGCAAACATTTATTTCTAGAAATAAACAAACCTATAAAAGGGCAATAAAACTCATAATATACATTTTATTACTAAAAAATATAAGAGGCCAAACAAGTAAATAACCATTCAAACTAGAACATACATTTTTGAATATTTTGATGTTTTCGGCAAAGCCTATATAATCGACAGATGCTTGTTGTAATTTGTAATTATACTCGATTGCATATACTGTATTGGTGCACATGCTGTTTTTAAAAATATACAATGTCATTTTTTATTGAACATATGGGTTTAGCAGTTGCTTTGCAACCTTAATTTTTTAGGTACTTTACTTAAAGTTTACGAGTTTAAGAATAATGCTGTCTGCCCTTGGGAGAGGTGCATGATGAAAATACAAATAGGAACCTGTGATGAAATATTTGAATGCATGCACAATTTCTAATTGCATCCTTAGTTTCCTGGTAGTTTAAATTACTAGTAGTAGTGTGCATAGAGGATTTTATGATTAGCATTATGCAAATAATCATAAGAGATAAGATGCACTGGCAGAGCATGTTTTAATCAGTTTTACAAGAACTATTTGTGTTAGATATCTCAACAATTCAATTTACTAATTTACTCTTATCGTCACATATGATAACACATTATTTAAATCAATAGGTGTTACAGTGTTAAATAAAGATGCTGTTTTTGTGAACTGCACTAAAATAAACTATTTTGCCAATTACCTCAATATTCCTTGTTTTGTCAATTACCTCACTCCTCTTTTCACTCATTACTGTTACTCCTAATTTTTTCAATTACATTACTACTCCTCATTTTACCCATTATCTCACTACTCATTTTCCCATTACATCTCTACTTCTCATTTTACCTATTTACCAGACTACTCCTCATTTTACAGTACATTACCTCACTATTTTACCCATTACCTCTAATTCTAATTTAATTACTTCACTACTACTCAATTTTATTAGCACACTCTTCATGCTTCCCATTACCTCACAATTCCTCATTTTACCCATCAACTCACTATTCCTCATTTTTCACATTACCTCACTACTCATTTTATCAATTACCGCACTTCACTGCAGTACTTCTAATTTTACCCATTCCCTCACTATTCCTCAATTTGTCGATTTCCCCACTACTCCTCATTTTACCCATTAATACACTAGTACTTGTTTTGCCTCCCAGCCTCAAATTGTTCTTTGTTCTTTAGTACTTCTACAAACGGATGTCTTGTGGAGCCGGAAGGCTTTTTTCCAGACTCAGTACTGTTCTATCAACGCAATCATTTGGGAAATTTACTTAAGTAATATAATCAATACTAATTGTGCATCAGAGAGTTCTTCCATTATTAAATTAAATTCTATTTGACACTATTTCGCATAATTAAGCTTAGTTTCTATATGTATATTACCCTTACCATTTTATTTTAAACCATTGATACACATAACTGAACTTTTCAAAAGTACGAATTGTATTTCAATTAAAGATTAATAATATTGCTTTAATTTTGTTAACATTTTTCCTGCATCATTTACTTTGAAAGTTTTAATAAATAATAGGAAAAAACAATCTGTAGATTTCTCATGCATCATACTAATGTATTTCTCATGCTTGAGGCAATATAAAGCAATATTCGATAAAAACTTCCCCAAAAGCAGTGGTAATTTGGACGAAAACGACCCAAAAATGGGCAGGTTCCCTTTTTTGTTTCTTTTTTCTTGTCGGATCAAAATCTCAGAAAATCAGAGAATATGTGGCCCAGCACTGGAAGCGGGGATTGTCCTGCGCATTCGCACCAAAAAAAAGTGGCAGTTATAGGAGAGGTTCTTGAGGACCCACAAATCTTTGACCAAGATATACTGTAATCAATAACGTTGTTAACATTTAACAATTGAAAGTTTTTTATTGATTATGATGTAATTTTAATAACAGTCAATAACTTGCTACTCCCCTAAGGGTCATGTTATGCCATTTGTAGGTACTACACATCCTTCTGTGCACAACAGGGGTTGTGTATAGATAGACCAGTACATCCGAAAGATGCACTGGGTTCTTTATAGTGCACATGAGCCATTTGATCAATCACCAGTACCATGGTGCAAGTGGGCCTCAAACCTGTGCTGTTGTTTATCCATGGCTCAGGGTTCCCCTGCTTTAACCGTTCGACCATACAACTCGTACAAAAATATGTTTGTGTAAATATATTTTGTCATTAAATACTTGTTTAATCATGATTGAATCGTTCTAGTATGAAACACCTCAAATTTCTTGCAATTTTTATAAAAAAAAAACAACTTATATTTATCAATTTATCAATGATTGTTATCATGATAATATAAATGGTCCTTAAAGGTTAACTGAAGCAATGCGAGTAAAGAGCATTTGGCAAAAGCAAGCATGATGAGTCTCAATTGCTCCCACTATAACATGAGAACCACACCACTCATTTTATTTAAAATATTATTAGTAAAATTGCAGATAACAGTTTATTACGTACTCTTAAAATTCTATTTGAAACACCAACATGCCCATCATCGTCATCATCATTATTATAGTCGTCATTGTCATCTTCATCCCCGCTGCCGCCGTTATGATCGTCATCATCATTGACGTCATTATTATTATCATTATTGTCATGAATGATGGCATTGTACAAGGAAGTGGTTTTATTTCAGTTTTTAGTTGTAAATTGTGTTCATTTTTTTGAAATTTTAAATCAAATGTGTGACAGACAGAGAAACCACATTTACTATCATACTCAATTATTTTTTCTTAGTTCATTTGTTTAATTTAACAATCATTTTTGTTCGGTGATAAAAATACAGCTAAGATTAGGATTAATCTAGATTTTAATTATAAATTGTCTAATATTTTTCTTATAATATACACAAGTACACAACAGACAGACAGACAGACAGACAGTTAGACTAAAAATCCCTGACAACCACTATTCTTCCAGATATTCAAACATGTTCTCTCTTTGTTCAACAGTTTTATTTAAAGCATGGTTGGGTGATAAAAAATACAAATAAACATTGATAGCCATCAGATTAAAAGATTAGTTTTGAAATATTATTATCATTATATTTGTTGTATACTGTATGTCCACTAATCCAATGCTTTAGATGGTGTTGTTTGGAAGATTACGTGAGGTCAATTTTCATCTATTAGCCTTCATAATAATAATAGTAAAAAATTGTTATTGGTTTATTGATGGTCATTTGTACGTGTCACATCAAGGTTAATCCATCAAATTCCAGAGCGGGCTCATCTGTTGGTCAGTATTTTTATACTACTGCAAATGACCTAATTAGGGCCACAGCGCTTATTACATTTAGTAGGTCTTCAGTTGCTGGAAGGTAATGCTTATGGGAGAGGCTTTTAGTAAAACAATATTGGCACTACCTTGAAGTGTTGTCTAGAATAGTGAGGTGCTTGGGCCTCATAACACAAAAAATAAACGTAGATAAATGGAATTGGGTCAAAGCCCATGAAAACGAAAGACGGCCATATATTGCGAAATTTAATAATTGTTAAACGTAACAGTAGAGAAAAAATAAATTTAATTACAAAAAATAAACGTATATATATCTTATATATTTTATACATGCATTTCATTTGTCATTTAATTTCAACACTGTAATAGTACCGATACATTACACATCAAATTCAGAATATCTCTAATAAGTCTCACAATGATTATTAGAAAATTATAATTATCTGTAATAATTTGGAGAGCAGTGTTTAACAAACAAACTCACGCGTGGTGCGACGTTTGCTGGAAAAAGCATTAATTAGATCATTTATAGGGTAAATTGAATGAATTCAAAAAAATATTTCCATGTACTCAAATGTTTGATTAAAAGAAAACAAATGTTATACACAAAATTTGTATCAAAAATGTTTTTTTTTCACTGCCATGACGTCTATTTACCCAGTTGTGTTTTATATTTTTGTATTAAGTAGTCCATCTATGATGCTTTTTTTGTCATAGAACAAGTGGTTATTTGGAATTTTAAATAAATTATATTTTAAGAGGTTTACCCTTCCCTGAAAAATTATACATAATTCCAATAAAATAAGGATGTAGTAAATGTATTTTGTTTCCCAATTATCTGATTAGTTTGTGAAATCCATATTTAGATTTGCATCATTAGGTAATTGATTATCTTAAAATCATAAAATATGTTACGATCCAATAAAGTTCATGATACTTGGTTGATATAGACAGTATATCAATGGGTATGTTAAAATATAGTGCAATAAGAAAAACAAATTTAAAGAAATATAAATTTGCCCTCCCTTCCTCAGAAATGTATTCATGGGTTGGCACTTGACAATGAGTTTTTATTGGCTTTATGTTGGGAGAAAGAACTTGCAATGATCATGTTACAACATTTTAACCCGAATGTTTTAATTTAAATAGGAATAAAAGCAAAGGTAATTTGGAACCTGAACATTCAAATTATATGTCTATTAAATATCTTGATTTTATATTTTTAATACTTTTTGTCATTAGAGTTGGTAAGAAATGAAAGGATGATGATACTTAACATGTTTTTTTTTTAATTTGGCTGCATTTATTTTGTATATGAAACAATAACACTAAACTTTTTGACAGATCTTGGTACACAATATAATTGGCATTCTTTAAAATAAAATTGAATATAAAATATAGCAATAGATGATGTGTTATTAAATATTAATGTAGGTTGAAGAATAACAAAGAAGGTGACACTATGCCATGATACGTGGAATCTCGCAATTAAGGTACGACACTTTAGTTTGCAAAATGGCCTTTAGGCATACCGTCATAGATTTGCTGTCAACAACTGGTCATGTGATATGTGGATTCAGGTTTAAATTTGTGTGTATGTGTTGTATTGTATGTCTAATGAAACAGTCCTGAACTACCTGTGTCAGGTTCTCTATTGTAAGATTCTATATGATGTTGTAATATGTATATGATGTTGTATATAGTATAAAACTAGGTCTACAATACATATAAAAATTGAAGGTGCAATCATTCTAAAATTTTATATCCCAAAATCTGCAAATTGTCTGAATTTTGACTGTTATAAATATAATACTCATCTATTTTTGTTCTTTTTTGTTTACCATACTATTGGTTTTTGTTGTTTATTGAAACATAAAAAAATGCCAAATAAGACCAAAAGGTGATTAATTTTATAGAATATAAAGAAAATATAATGAGGAAGATTTTTGTCTTTAGTATTTATAAAAAAGTTTAAATCTAGTAACTATCAAATAAACATATGATGCATGCAACAAATTTATAGAAGTGTAGAATACATGGCGTCCATGTGGATATAATTGACAGTTTACAACCTACCCCAGTTATGAGGAATTGTCTTAGCTAAGGTTTTAATAACTTTCTACTTCTTGTACTATGTACTTGTACTATAAGCAAGTAGATTTTCCAAACAAATAATATTTTTGGGTAAGTATGTGATATTTTGGGAGCAATGGGTCTTGAAATATCATTTTTCAGCATAAAATAAGAATTATAGGCAAGTAGGCAATATTAAAGGCACATTGACATAAATTTCTGTATTAGGATTGTGTGCTATAGATTACTGTATAATATTACGTCACGGATGCTGTATATAGGATGTGTGATTACGTGTTGATGCATTTTGATGAGTCTGTATTCAATTTTCATGCTGAGAGTCTGGCCACTTTACATTTTATCATGTAATCAAGTGATGATATTAACTTAAAACAGCCCAGGATGTTTAACTCGCACGTAGCCTACCCAAGCAGTGTGATTAGTTTAATCAAATCTCGCTCGTCTACGTAAACTAACCAAGCTAAAGTCAAATGTAAACGGCAACTTGGTGAAACTTCCTGAGTCATCTTAAGTTTATGCCCTTCATTTTCAGTTGAGCAATCACACAGAGTTGTGATCTTCTTAGGTAGCAATATTGTAAAAATAGTGTAATTGATTTTTTTTTACCATGTCAAATAATTCAAGTGCGAACAATAGTTAACCTCTAACGCATAACATATGAGTCTAAAGCGTAGATGACCCATTTTTATACCTGCCAATTCTCACGCATTATGCGCGAGTCTCACGCATTGGAGCCTATTTTTGACGTCTCACACATAAAATTTTTTTTTTCTTGCACATTAGCAGAATTCTCACTCAGACAGTCATTTCAATAGTTTACACATGAGACAATATAGAGCAAATTACTGTAAAAACGGCCCCCAAAACAGTGATAACATAGGCACGAACGGCCCAAAAATGGTCATATGATGGTTTTTTTTTTTTTTGCTTGTCAGATGAAAATCAGATAAAAACTGGGGGAAAATGTGGCCCAATACTGGTGGCGGGGTTTGTCTCACACATTGGAGCCAAAAAAAAGGTGTCATTTTGAACGTCTCGCTCATAAATCGCATTTCTCAAGCATGACATGAATTTCAAACTAAATTTAATAATAATCTCTGAAAGTGTTATAAATTCTCACAAAATTGTGGCATCCTACATTGTAAAACATGGTGAAAACAACATAGGACAGGGAACTACTACATATAAATCCAAAATAACATAAGGTAGGGAAAATAAACTTTTTCTCAAAATTAGGTTTGTATCTGGCAGTGCTTGTCTTGGGCATTGGGCTGCTAAATAGTTGGCAGGGTGCATTTTACCATAGTATGATCTACCATAGTGTTAACCGCAGTCTTCATAAAATCTTTCAGTTTTTTAAATCTTGTGCTATTGCAGCCATGATTCATAGATATCTTTTATTTAAATAAAAGTTGAGATTCATACGTAGTGGTAGATATTAATAGAATTAAAAATTTATACTTCTACACTACAGAAATGTACATACCTCAGGAGTACTTTCGGATGTGCTAACTCTCTCAAGTTTCCATGACGTCATTCACATCTGATGTCATAATTGATGAGAAGATCACAGCAAAACATCAGCTGAAGACAGATGTAGCACATCCGAAAGTATTCCTGAAGTACATACATTTCTGTAGTGTAGAAGTATAAATTTTTATTTCTATCTTTTATTTAGTTTTCAAGTTTCTTGTCTTATATTTCAATTTTTAATGTATAATATTTCGATAGATACAATATTCTTAGTCAATTAACATAGGCTACTACAAGAATGTCCTCCTATAGAAGTCAAAATGTCATTTAGAAATCGTATGGCAATGAAGTGCATCTTATCGTGTACTGTAGAGTCTATATTTTGATGATTGGCTCGATATTCAATGACCCGGGCAACCATTTGCCCATGATGCAATGCGCTATACACTTACAAAATTAAATTAGATGACTTGTATTGCGAACATGTTTACATACAAAAAGATCAAAATCAAATAGGCTTTTGCTACTCTAGTATTTGTTTGGAGCCAATGAATCAATAACTTGCCACAGAAAATTTAATAATAAAGCTGACACTTGGCTTTCACTTCAGTTGCTGAAAAATTGATTTTCTCACTAATATACAAGTATTCAATAGTAAAATGTGGTTGATTGGATGGTCAAGTGGATAAATGGTGGTGATAATTCAAATGTTGGGTTATTCTCCTCATCCATGATTTGGCCAGAGAAGAAGTACCTATGTAATAGAACTAAACATTTGCGAAATTCACTTTCTACCTTACATGTTAATTAGTTATATTGGAGAGGGAAGGAGGTCAGGTAGGCCCTACTGTACCCCATGAATGGATGATTTATTACGGATACTGTAAATAATTAATTTGTTTGTACTTAACATAAATTTGTTTATTCTAATATTAGACAGAACACATTTATTATTCTTACCAGGTATTTACCAGTGTTAAAGCTAAATTAACAAACTGTATAAGTTGTCAAAACCGCTAACTGTAACAATCTATGGCTTTTCTCTATCCCACTGCACTATATGATGTTAATATTGTATGTAAAACATACTAACCTATGATCATGATCTTTTATGTAAAGGTGACCTATATCCCGAGGCCATATAAGGCAAGTTTCTTTATTTGCAGCCCTTCAATTGAGTATTTATTTATTTATTATCAATTCACAGTTACAATTCAAAAGACAGTTTACATAGGCCTAGTATACAACACTAAAATTGGGCTTATAGCCTGACACTTGCTGAATTCTAATCTCTAGACCACAGTATCACATCATTAAAACCAAATTATACCACGTAATAATGCTACCAAACATGCTTGTTCAATTTGAGATGATTTTTTAATAGAATGCTTTTTACCAGTCCTATTTTGTGGAGGTGGTATAGTATATAAATTTGACACAGCCATAGCTGTGCAATATTGTACATGTTTTTTTAATCAATAAATCATCTTTATTTCAGGAGGTACATGTCCATATAAAAAAATAAATTATATATACATATATATACATATACATGTTAAACGTAACAGTAGAGAAAATCCGAACAAGATCGGAAAAATTAATCAAATAGCCACTAGGATTAAGCCCTCA
>JAOTQE010116962.1:0-11192 GCA_025631205.1 Nesometra sesokonis
GCACTCGCCCTACGTTATGAGATAGGACTTTACGGTTTGTTTTGGTTCTCTATACCCACGAAGGCAAGTTTTTGTGATGTCACAGGCCATCGCTAATTCGGTCTATTATTACACATTTTAGTCAAATTATTACTTTCTGCATATTTTTGTGGTTATCCTAAAATAACCTGGCATACAACACGACTCATATGACACATCGCATTTGCCTGTTAATCTCTTCTGCTGTACCTTGAAGTATGGTAGAAAACCATGTTTTATTAAGATTAATTGAATTATTACTTCAATTTTCAGTTACATTTATATTCCCATTGGTGGTTCAAGATCCGGCTTAGTTCGGCAGATGTTTGGATCACTTCTATGTTTTGTGTTTGTGTTCTGCTGGCACGGCTTAGAGAGACACATCTTTTACTGGGCTTTGTTCAACTGGTTTGGTGTTGTCGTGGAAACATTAGTCAACAAAGTTTTGAACACTGAAAAGGGGAAAGCTTATATTTATGTAAGTATTTTGTTTTCGTTACAGTCGACTCTCCCAAAACCAATCACCCAGTTTGCAAACTTTGTGCTAAACCAGACTATTTTAATATTTCAACATAAATTATGTCATCATCAGGAATGAGGTTGACATAATTTATGTTGAAATATTAAATTCTTTTGCAATGGTATGTATCTCATTGCTTGGAGTATGCATTATACTTTCTTACTTGAAATTGATTAGTGGACCTTTCAGATTTGGAATGCGTTCCGTACCACTGAGCCTGCTGTCTATAAAATGAAGACCATTTTAAATTATTTTTATTTTACTGTATCCTGGGGTCCCACGTTGTAAAAGCAATTCTGGCAGTTTTTCTCGTGGTTGTCCTACCACTGTAACATGATTCCTAAAATTTGTGTACAAATACCTTGTTTAAAAGCTCAACACCTTGCCTTTTATAAAATGATAGTTTCTAACATGTACTGTCTCTGCTAAAATGGGCTATTACTGTTCCGAAAAAAGATCATTAAGCTTTATAGTTGATTATTTTCAACCAATAAATATTAAATTAAATGACCAATTTATTCTCTGATTGTGAATCATTACAAAACCTGGAGAATTTCTTGGAGAAAACTAAATTCCAGGAGAAAATTTCATAATTTGAAAAATGACCTCTACCAAATTTCCTACACCTCCATTCAAAACTGGCAACTTTCGATGCTTATAAATTTTTGGTCACAGGAGGTTCTCAGTACAGCTTCACACAGAACTAATGAGTAGTATATAAGACAGCAGTTTTCAACTCTGTAAAATATACTTCTTATAAAAAAAAATTTCCAAACCTGAAGTTTTAAACCAAATTTCAAGGTTTAAGATTGGACCTTCCCAAAGTCAGTGTAAGCATGTCAAGTTGACATGTTCTAATTCAAAGCAGAGGTCCCAAGTTGTAAAAACAGAATTCCTGGAGATTCTCTCGTGGTCGTTTACCACTGTTTGTAAAGTCTACCTTTCCTATAATGTATGTACAAATACCCTTATTTATAAGCTCAACAGCTTGACTGTTATGGAAAGATATTTTCTAAAATGTATTGTCAATGTTAAAATGCTATTACTGTTCTCCACAACATTACTGAATTTCATAGTTGCTTAGTACTTTCAAACCAGTATTTTGAAATAAATAAAGCCAATTTATGCTCTGATTGTGCAATTTTTATAAAACCTGGAGAATTTCCTGGAGAAACAAAATTCCGGGAGAAAATTTAATAATTCCGGGAACCCGGGAGATGATCCAAAATTCCTGGAAACTCCAAGACAGTCCTGGAGACTTGGGAGTTCTGTCAAAGTGTCTAGAAAACCGAACAAAATACAGTTGAACCTCCCGTAAGCGGACACCCTCGAGTCCGGGAAAAGTGTTCGCTTCCAGGCGGTGTCCGCTTACGAGAATTCCAGCCGATAGGGGCCAAAGATGTAAAATGTAATAGTCCTTACTCACATTTTACGGCCTTCTCAGCACAAATGTCCTCTCAAATTTCTAGACACCGTATTCTATATAATATTAAATATTGTTTTATAATGTATAAGATTGGTCCAGTAATATGATTCTCAGCCATTACAATATGGAAAATTTTGTACAGAAATTTGTATTGTCTAGAAAAATCACTAAATTTTCCAGGATGTCCGCTTATGGGATGTATATTAACATACAAAAAAATATAAATTTTAAGACTAACAGTGTCCGCGTCCGCTTATGGGAGGTGTCCACTTACGAGAGGTACCAAATGCATGAATTAGATAGGAAGAATTTAATTGAATTAGTGTCCGTTATGGGAGGTGTCCTCTTACGAGAGGTGTCTGCACAGGTGGAAGTTCAGTATTGGGAGAGTTGACTGATTGAGTTAGAGTGGCGCTGTAGCTTGGTGGTTAACATGCTTGCCTTCCAATCTCGAGGTCCTGGGTTCGAACCATGCTGAACACTAGGTTCCTTCCCAAAACCTAACTACGCCACTCCCTTAGCCTCGGGTGTACAGAATGGCTCGTCTTGCCAACCGAATTTAGTGTTAATGGTAACACACATATCAGCCAAACAATGAACATGAAAGGACAATTAAACAACAAAACAGCACTAATTATAAAAATATATGGAAGTATGACAAGCTCTCATGATGTACATTATGGAAAACTCTCGATTTTACTATCAATTTTATGTCTGTTAGCCAGTAATTTTGCATGCCACATCTCTTTAAATGACTTTGAAGTGTTGATCTTCAAGTTGAGCATATTGTTGTCAAAAACAAGGCAAGGATTTTTAGGTCACTTGCGGTAGACATGAGACTGAATATAATTACATTAAATTTACATTTTCAAATGTTTAATTCATTAAGACTTCAGGGTGTTTACTTAAAGATTTTAAGCTACCATTTACAGCAAAAGATCCATGAATTGGTTATTTAGTAACAAAAATTCTTGTAGCTCAATAGCTCCGTTGAGCACCTCATTTGAATTTGAAAAATATACTGCATTAAGCTCATTCCAAACAATCAAATTTTCCTTGACAAAATACTTGAATATGCCTATTATGGTCATGATGACATCATCTTTTGACCTTTCATGGACATATTACCATATATGGGTATATCAAATTATTTTATCAAATAATTTGATAATCTGGAATGAGCCTTACATGCTAACCTCCTACTTGTCTCAAAAGATGTGCTGGATTCTTCAAAGTGCACATGATCTGTGTGTGTACAGTTTGTAGTTTTATCCGAGAAGACTTGTTTCACCACCAGAATCATGGTGCAAGAAGCTCTCGAACCCATGCCGTTGTTTTGTCATGGTTCACAGTTCTCCTACCTTAACTGCTCGGCTATAGACATGGTTGCAACAACAACACTAAAAAACATTATTTTTATTTTAGGGGAGAGGTATACAAACAGAAGCAAGGACTAACCATAGGTTCACCAGTACTCATTCTTGTTTGTGGAGTACATCCATCAAAGTGTGGTATAAGTCTCCTCAAGAAATAAAATTCTGTAGGCCTAATTATTTTCTGTTTCGTTGTGCTTAGAAGTGATAAAGCAACGTATGGCAGATCAATAGTATATTAATAAATATTGCTAAATTTAATTTTTTTTTAATTTTTGTAAAGAAATAGCATTTTTTAATTATTTATATTAAACTGGCATTTCTTCCAAAATCCACCAAAATTAAATTTCTTTGGAAATTTACTTGTTTATATTCCTAAAGTAATAAACATGTTTAGTCACCTGTATACTTGTTTAATTATATTCTCGAGTAGAAAATAATTATCAAACTCTTTCTGACTTATCTGCTTTATTTTTTATGATCCACCCAAAAAATCAAATTCCATACTGATTGTGCATTTTTTATGTTGTATGTTTTGAAGTAACATAATGACATAAACATGACAGATTAGTATTATACAGTATTTATTTATTATTTTTGAATACAAAATCAGTGGTGTCATTTTCAACTGGCAGCTTGCGGAAAATCCAGCAATGATTATTTCTGCGCCAGCTAAAATTAGTCTATGGGATTTGTAGAATTATTGGTCTATACATTCCACAGTTGTGGTAGCAGTTGGCGCAGCGATTGCGGTTCAGAATCCCAATCGAGAGATTGGTTGTTCAAGACTCACTCACGCCATTCGCTTGTACCCAGCTGTGCGATAGGTACCAGCAAAATGCTGGGAAATAACCTGCGATGGGCTAGTTTCCCATTTAGGGGGAGTATTATACTCTCATCCGTTTCACGCTACTGAAACTGGAAATAAGCTCCCCTTTGAGCCTTCAGGCTCAAACAATGGATTTACGTTTACATTCCACAGTTAAGCAAGCTGGGCACCACCAACGTTCCAACTTATTTCAATCTGTAATAGTTATTATAGCCATTGTAATTGACAGTCAATTCCTATGGGTATCTAGCTTTAATTAATCTTCACCACCTAGTAATTTTCAAAATAACACCCCTGCAAAATAGTGACGTCTAGGATATTTGTGGCAGAGCCAAACTAAATGAGACATAAGTCGCAAATGCTAGTTTTCCACAATAGGCAAAATTTAAAAATTGTTGATTTCTTCAAATTTAATTTTATTTAAAAAATATACAGTTCATATATTCAACTTTCATACTATCTTAACAATTTTCAGATATATGATCAAAACATGTTTTAAAAATGCGATTTAAAATGACTGTGCTTCAATGTATACAGTACTGATAAACAATTTTCAAATGCAGTTTTTGCAAAACATACATTTTAAAAGTTTGAACTTCGATTGTTCATAACTTCGCAAGGAAACATCGAATGCAACTGATTTTTGTTGCATGTTAAAGATAATAATGTGTAGTTTTATAAACCATAAAAAACTAAATTTCAATTTTTCGACTTGTCTCATTTGGCTTATTGGCTCTGCCATATTTTAATGTTTTGTTGACAATACAGAATTTTAGAAAGAATGGTCCTTTCAATATTAAAAATAGCATTTTTTAAGTATTTATATTAAATATTAATAATATTTAATGATGAGTACTAGTCCTTCAGAGCTAAATCACTCTTGTTATTGCTTTTGAATGTTTGACATTGACTGTGATTAATTTATTTAAAATTCCACACAGTTTTGATTAATTTACTTCGATAACCGTCAGGATTTGAATTATTTCTTGTGATTGTGAACACTCTGGATTCTCTCAACATCATGGATGTCGTTACTATTTATCGATCATCCACCTCTTTCCCGTTTATTCAAATCAAGTACAGACGCGTGACAAATTGATCATAGAATTTCCGTCAACACGTCACTCAACAATTGACAACATTGTGTGCATGTATTTGAATTTGTTAAGCTAATATTCTAACTGTTTGATTAGAACCTACAACGTTTTAATGCTTTAGAATTTATCCATTGTTTATACATCTATTTATTGTAAAAACCTTGGAATTTCTTTTTTTCTCATATTAAATTAAAAAAATAATGGGTCAAATCAGTGTTGACTTTGACAGATACCTCGGTTATTCCTGAGGAAGCCTAAGTGTTGTCTGGATACCACCAACAGGCCCCTTGAAAGGTATTGTAAAAGACTTGTAGATTCAGAGAAGAAATTAATTTTTCTTAATAATAAAATTTTAACAAATTCTTTCTAAAATTTGCTAAGAAATTTTTATTTCCATTATTAAAATTTTATACGATCCTTTAAAAATTTTAAAATTTATGGTAACTTAATATTTTAGCAACCAATTATTGCTTTTACAACTCTAGTTCTGGTACCTACAGTATGCTGATTACGACCCATTGTTTCAAAGAAGAAAGTCACTTTATTTCCAATTATTAAAATTCTATGAGATTCTTTCAAACTTCCAAAATCATAATTATTGTTTTAATATTTTGGTAACCACTCTGTTACTTCTAAATCATTGTTTTGGTACCTGTCTTGAAGATCAGTAGTATCAGAGAATAATTCATTTTTCCCCTTTTTAAAATTTTATAAGGTCCTTTCAAAATGTCAAAATTTATGGTAACTTAATATTTTAGCAACCAACTTGTTGCTTTTACAACTATTGTTCTGGTACCTGTATTGATTACAACCCATTGTTTCAAAGAGGTAAGTCACTTTGTTTCCTATTATTAAAATTCTATGAGATTTTTTCAAAATTGCAAAATCATTATTATTGTTTTAATATTTTGGCAACCAGTCTATTACTTCTAAATCATTATTCTGGTACCAGCATTGTAAAAGATATGTAGATTCAGAATATAGTTATTTTGTTTCCATTATTAAGATATATAAGAGCCTTTCAAAATGTCAACATTTGTAGTAACTTAATATTTTAGTAACCAACTTATTGCTTGTACAACTATTGTTCTGGTACCTGCGTTGATTAAGACCCATTGATTCAAAGAAAAAAGTCATTTTGTTTCCAATTATTAAAATTGTATGAGTCTTTCAAACTTGCATTATCATAGTTATTGTTTTAATATTTTTGCAACCAATATATCACTACTATTGTCATGGTTCTGGTACCTGCCTTTTAAAAGATCTGTCAGAATAAAGTCATTTTGTTTCATTATTAAAGTGTTATAAGGTTCTTTCAAAATGTCAACATTTATGGTAACTTAATATTTTAGCAACCAATTTATTGCTTTTACAACTATTGTTCTGGTACCTGTATTGAAAGACCCATTGATTCAAAGAAAAAAAGTAATTTTGTTTCCAATTATTAAAATTGTATGAGATTCTTTCAAGCATTGCATTATCATAGTTATTGTTTTAAGATTTTTGCAACCAATATATTACTTCTAAATCATTGTTCTGGTACCTGCCTTTTAAAAGATCTGTCAGAATAAAGTCATTTTGTTTCATTATTAAAATGTTATAAGATCCTTTAAAAATGTCAACATTTATGGTAACTTAATATTTTAGCAACCAATTGCTTTTACAACTATTGTTCTGGTACCTGTATTGATTGAGACCCATTGATTCAAAAAAGAAAGTAATTTTCTTTCCAATTATTAAAATGGTTTGAGATTTTTTTCAAAATTGCAAAATCATAGTTACTGTTTTAAAGTTTTTGCAACCAACCATTACTTCTAAATCATTGTTCTGGTACCTGTCTTGCTACGGTCCTGAAGATCCTTTCAAAATGTCAACATTTATGGTGACTTAATATTTTAGCAACCAACTTATTGCTTTTCCAACTATTGCTCTGGTACTTGTATTGGCTAAGCCCATTGATTAAAAAAAAATCAAGTAATTTCGTTTCCAGTTACAGTAGTTTCCAAATTTCATTGACATTGATATTGTTTCAAGGTTTTGGCAACCAACCTATTATTTTTTTCATTATTAAAATTGAAGATCCTTTCTAGATTACAATATGTGATTATTTTAATGTTTTGCCAACCAACCCATGCCTGGTTTTGTAAAAGACATGTAGTTTATAAAACAGAAATTAATTTTGTTTATAATATTAAAACTGTTTATGGAACATTCAAAGTTATGAAAACAGATACTAGGTCATGTTTTCTAATTTCTTCTGATGGGTGTTGTCTAATTCAAAATTTTAAAGACACCTTTGTAATGTTTCCTTGCGAGAAAAGAAAAAAAAACAGACAATGAACATAAGTGTGCTATTTGTGCCTCACGTCGTATAAAGAATCTTCTTCTTTATAATCAATGATTTGTTTTGTTCATTGGTTGTATGGACTTGTATCTGTATTTTGACATTGTACTCATTTTCTTGAATAAATGGGTATACGAAAGTATAATGCATACTCCAAGCAATGAGATACACGCAATCCTGACAAGATTCAATATTTTGACATAAATTATGTCATCATCAGGAAATATTGAATCTTGTCACGAGGGTGTGTATCTCATTGCTTGGAGTATGCATTATACTTTTTCACTTGAAGTTGATTAGTGGACCTTTTGAAATGGGTATACAACATTAAAAAAGGTTGAAGTACAATCATCAAATGGTTATTCTTAATTTCAAATGGTTTTTCTGAATTAGATGAAGTATTTGTGATGATACAGTTCAGTTCAGTTTGCTTAGCCCTAAAAAGAGCCGTGGGCATTTGTCTGGAATGAATCTATTCTTATTCACTATACCATTTATCCAACAGCTGATGTTGTCTACTCAGACCGTCTTCTCCCTCTTCTTCCTCTTCCACATCTCTTCCTCATTAGTTGCCAGGACTAGGCTGTCACGTCTCCTTTTCCAATGTTGATATTTACTCACTTTTCTCTTCTTGACCATTTCCACAAGTCCTTTTCTGGTACTCCCAATTGTATACCTGATCCCATTTGTCTTCCAGTCTCTGCAACTAACTCTCAAAACTCTTCTCCAAAGCCACACCTCAAAAGCTTCTATTCTTGTTTCTTCTTTCTTCCTCATTGTCCATCTTTCACAACCGTATAGATCAACCCTTTGGAAAAAATAACATCCTCTGACTAGATTGATCTACCATGTTAAATTACTAGGGAGATCTAGCAACACAGAAAACTACCTAGTAAGGTAGTATATAATTACCCTGCCTGTTGATGTTATTAATGCCTTAAGGTTTTTTTCTAAACAATGGCTGTATTTTCCTATGTATACTTGTAGAGCATTGCTGACCATCCTCGGTAGTATCTCTTGATATGGTAGTTTTTATAGGGTTAACTCTGTTAACTAACTTTATCCACCTTTTCACTACCATTATCTACCATGTTAACAGAGTTATTTTTTTCAAAGGGAACACTCCAAATCAATGACTTTGCAAGCGTCACCTTCAGACTTAGACTCAGGTGTTTGGCCTTTCATAGATCTGATGTGGTTCTGAATTATACTATTATTTTGAGTACCCCTCAAGACAAATATTAAACTCTTCCAGCCATGTTAGAGGTGTTTTTGAACCCAGTGCTGTTTGGTATATTACTTTAGTTTGTGTTTTTATGATAATTATACAGAAATGATTTTGATAAAATTTGATGACAAGTTTCATATGCATGGCTAAACACAAAACGCCTTTTTTTGCCATTTTGACAGACTGAAAGTCACAGAATAAATTATAAAGAAAGAAATAACTATTAAAATATAATTGGATTCAAAATAATTATTCAGCAAAGAACATACAGAGAAAAGTTATACAGAAAGAAAAGGGTTGTATTAGGGTCATTCCATGTCAAATCAACCCAATGGGGGTACTGGTTAGGTTTAAATTTCGCAGAATTGGTGTTTTATTGGTCTGTCTATATTATGAACACATTCAAAATAAAACATCTTAATTCCAAGTTGTATTGGAGTTATAGCCACTAAAATTAGGGGTACTAATATTTGCGATTTGCTTATTTTAATATTTTTGCACTTTAAATACCTTTAAAGTATTTTTTCAGTAAGATCAATGCTGAAACCAAGTCCAAGTCAATTTTACCCATAGAACACATAACTGGCATTGAAAAATGTGTATCTGCCCTACTTTTTTCCATATCTGCTCCAGAAAACATCAAATTATTCAACACAAATTTGGTTGAGTGTTTGGTCCTCACTAATACCAAGTAATTAATACACATAAATAATTCATATTGCATATGTGTATTTTTTAATCACTAGTGATTATACTG
This sequence comes from Nesometra sesokonis, assembly GCA_025631205.1. Lineage (NCBI taxonomy): Eukaryota > Metazoa > Echinodermata > Crinoidea > Comatulida > Antedonidae > Nesometra > Nesometra sesokonis. The sequence continues at coordinate 9,593 of JAOTQE010116962.1, forward strand.
TACCCATTTTTTTGCAATTCTTGGTAATGGCAGCGATAAATAAAGTGTTTTTACATGCCATAAAATACACTCAAATTGGCCAAAAAGAAAAACAACAGATGATAGATGTATACATCATCTTCAGTTAAATGTTTTGAAAAAAAAAGAACAAATGATCTGGTGATACCAAATTTGTTCTTACAAAGGTATTTTTTCCATTATGCAATGTTTAATTAATGGCGCAGACAAACAGTCTCTAAAGGTAGCCATCACATAGCCAGCAAGTGTTGTTGAAATCTTTAGAAGTTAATGTTTTTGAATTCTACGACATATAATTGATGTTGTGTTTGTTGCCGACTAGACGACGGATTTATGAAGCTACAGAGAAGTTTCTAAAGAATACAATTAACTAAAATATTAATTATTATATTCTACATCAAACATTTAAACTGCACTGATTGGTTGAAAGAGCACCATGCGAGCATAAAACTACGGGCCTAGGAGCCTCCAAATAGTACTATTCACTTCGTGGCTGTTCCCGTCAGTGAATAGTACTATTTGGAAGCACCACTGCCCAGTTTTAACCAGCAACTCTCAAAGCAATGTATATTTGTATAATATTATTGTCAAAAATTATAAAGATTTATAAATCCAATCAGTCATTTTAAGTCTTATTAAAAATAAATAACTCTTCCATTTTGTTTTATATACTTTAATTACATTTTACTCAATGTAAAATTTCAATTCATGTTCTTAATGTTGAAAAGTAACATCAAAGCCTCTTGCTAAATCTTTGATTTTATTCAATATTCAGTAGTGTAATGGTATTTTACTATAAATAGAGTTACCATATTATGTTATCCAAACGGCTTGTTAGATGATTTGGTGAAGATGAACTTGAAAATTGTTTTAGATTTTTTTACATAAAAGATAATCAATATGGAAATAACTGGGTTTACTTTCTATCAAATTTACTTTGATTTATAATGTGGTAAAGTGTGATTAAAAAAATTGTTTTTCAATTTATAGACAGACGCAATTTGATTTAGCATCTTTACAGTGGGTTATTCAACTGCATCAGACATCGCCATCAATTGAATTTTGTTGTCAGCATTTTTACTGTGTCTGCTTTATTTCAGTTGTGTTTTGTTTGCCTTTTATTTTACTTTCCCACACGCATTGTGGAGTATAATATTTCAATTATTGAATGGCGTCTTTATACGCATGTTCATAGACAATTGTAATCCACCGTACTGAATTTTAGTAGCAGCGTAGACAATCATGATTTTGTTAACGGAAACTCCTGATTAAAATTTGTTTGGATACACCTCAAAAAGTTGGCCTACTATTGATATTACACAGTACTAAGAAAAGGAAAATTACGGATTTCGAAAGGGTTTTGTTTGAAAACCGTATTAAAAGTCACATTCAAATTGCCTGCAGTGGCGGCGCCAGGATTTCCCCGATGACAGAACAAAACCCTCGACACGTCTAGTGTGGGTCTACTATTGGTATTACACAATGCTAAAGAATAGGAAAATTATGGATTTCGAAAGGGTTTTGTTTGAAAACCGTATTAAAAGTCACATTCAAATTGCCTGCAGTGGCGGCGCCAGGATTT
>JAOTQE010116973.1:0-12842 GCA_025631205.1 Nesometra sesokonis
GAACCATTGGTTCTCGTAAATGTTTTCTGCGAGAACCAAAATTGGTTCTTGTATTTTGACGCGAAATTCTAAGCCTGATATTGTTCAATGGTTTTGAAGGAGGGAGGGAAAATGTATCGTATGATGTATGGTTAGGCCTGGAAAATGAGATTGATAAGCACTAGGTACCTGTTGTCAACATGTCATGGTGGCGCAAATCAAAGAACCATGGCAGGTGACAGACGAGCGATATGGTTACAAGTGTGGTCGAGTCTGGACCTAGTGCTAGGCTTCCCTTTGAAAAAAATAATGCTCAAACAAGGTGGGTCTACTATGTTAAATTACTAGGAAGATCTACCTAGCATCACAGAGAACTACCTAGTAACTTGGTAGAATATTTGTTGATGTTATTGATACCTTAAACTCAATACATAATTGATTGTCATGGTGTCAGATAAAATTAGTCTAAAGGTCTATTAATGGCTGTATTTTCCTATTGTAGGGTATTGTTGAGAATATCCTCAGTAGGCTCCCTTGAGATTGAGAGTTTTATGGGTCTTGATTATAATGGGATAATATAGATAGGTAGCAAGGTTGGTGTATGGTAATTATTACAGTGTTAAACCTGCTAACAACCTATATCTACCTTGCCACTACCATTATCTACTGTGTTTAACAGAGTTATTATTTTCAAAGGGTTGTAGGCTAAATTGTATCCACACAGATATTTTGTAGTCCATTTTCTCCATAATAGCATTGCTTTTGCATGAAGCATAAGCTCACTATTGACCACTTGATTTAGACTTTCTTACAAAAGTATAGAAAATTAAGATTAATCTGTCCAATTTTTTAAGGTCCACCCAAACAAATTTTCCTTTTTAAGTAATAAATAACATAAATGTAATATATATTTGTATTATATTTATGAACCTCAATAGAATATAATCTAATTTAGATTTTTTTTTTTGTCTTTTGTAAGAAATATACAATTTACCTTTAAACAAACAAGCTATTCCCAACTTTCCCTAATATAAAAGCATGATGTAGTATCTCATTTTGTACAAATTGTGAGCTTATAAGTTAAACGTCATTGTTTATTTCAATGGTACTCAGACTTTCTCAAATGAGCACTTAAAGGAGCACTCCCAGGAGCACTCTATTTTGTCGACAACAATTTTGTTTACCGGACGTCAAAAATAGCCAGTTTGCAGGATGGTCAAATTTGGGAGGGTTGAATGTACACTAATACAATGGTTTGTTTTCCATTTTTTTAAATATGTGAAAATAAAATTTAAATTTGATTCTGAACTAAAATTTATGGAAAACCGAACAAAATGGATGGTTCCAAGAATTGTCGGCTTTGGGAGAGTTGCCTGTATAATTACTATTACTATTACTATTATTATAATATCAGTGGAGCAAATTTAGTATTGAAAAGTTTACTTATTTGTGAGGTCTCAATGCAAAATGAGTCTAATAGAAAAATAAAAAATTGAGTTATTGGTACCTTCTAATAGAGCTTTAATCTACACTTTAAATTATATTCATTGGATAAGTAGATCTAAAGATATGAACATATAAAGTTTAATCATGTATGGAAACATGGTTTGAGAAAATCACCCATAAAGCAATCAAAAAATAAATAATTAAAAATTAGAAATCTCAGAAAATCTACATGAATGACACTTTCTTGCATGAAAACTGACTTAAAAAGTATATTATAATGAAATATAAGTACTATAGTACTCATAATTGATTAAAACAATATTTAAAAAAAATTGGACTTCAGACCTAATTTGGTGATTATCTCAATTTTACCTTACCTACGATGCGACTCATTTTGAGGTGACACCTCATATTTCTTTATTATTATGTACTTATTTATGATGCCAAATAAATGAAACTGAATTAAACCTGTTGGATGGGATAATATAAAATAAACAAAATGATTTAGTTTACCTGTCTATATTTTCCAACGCTTCAGCAATAAGTGTCAATGGTCTCCTGACATGACGTCGGAGGTTTGGTTGAAGGAGTGGAAGGCAGATGTTCCACATTGTGGTGCAACCAACTTGTATAACATTTGGGTCACCATGCCTGATGGCAGACTGTAAGGCTGCGTTTAGACGATGAATACATTGTAAACGAACCTGTAAAAGAAGTTATTTGAATAATTGAACAAAATCACATATAAATCACTCAACAACCAATCAATTTACTTATACATAGATCACTAGTCTGTATGAGATCTCTTAGGTCGACAACTAGCACATCTGTACATTTTGTTCCACCTAGTCGCCTGAAGACATACGTACGGAGACAGGGCCTTTGCAGTTGCAGCTCCTAAACTGTGGAACAATCTTCCCATTTCTATCTGAGAGGCTGCTTTAATTGAAGTATTCAAATCTCTCTTGAAAACACACCTTTTTAGTTCACTCTAGTTTGTAATCTACTTCAATCTCCTACTTTTAAGCACTTTGAGACAATCAATTGGATATTGGCCCTTGATGGCTTTTGTAGCAATAAAGAAATTGAAATTGAATTCAACGATTGTTTAAAGCGCTATATAAATATAACAACATTAACATTATAAAATTATTGTTTTGATCTCTATGCTAATTAGAAACGTGGATCTTATGGTAGACCACATGGGTATACTTTTATTTTGAGTTCAACAGTTAGATCAAAAGCTTCAATCATCTTCAGTCTGAGACACCCACAAGACTAAAAGTAACTTTGGAACGTAGCCAGCCCTTAAAACTGGAAAAAAAATTCAGGCAGTAAATTTGCCAGTGTTGTATACAGTTGAATCTCCCTTTGCAGACACCTCTCGTAAGCGGACACCTCCTATAACAGATACTAATTCAAAGACCCGCTTGTTCTTCTTATCCAATTAGTGCATTTGGTACCTCTCGTAAGCGGACACCTCCCGTAAAATTTAGATTTTTTTGTATGTTAATTTATCTCCCATAAGCAGATATCCTGGAAAATTTAGTGATTTTTCTGTGCATGCAACAAATATAAATTTCTGTAAAAATTTGTCCATATGGCTGAGAATCATATTACTGAACCGATCTTAAGAATGATCCGGTGTCTAGAAATTTGAGAGGCCATTTGTGTTGAGAAGGCCATAAAATGTGAGTCAAGGACGTACACTGTACATAATTTCAAAACTTTGGCCCTCTATTGGCCGAAATTTTCTTAAGCGGACACCTCCCATAAGTGGACACTTATCCTGGACCAAAGGGTGTGCGCTTACGAGAGGTTCAACTGTAATTTACATTGGCTATAACATCGCCATTAAACATTTTATTAGACCCTAAAATCGCCCCATGATGATTAGTTCAAACCTACTGAAATTCTCAGCTGTGATTTGCAGTGAATTAGAAATTTATTGACAGATTTGTAAATTTATGCTTGAAACACAAGTAATTTGATTTGATGTACTGTATTCATATTTTATTACTAATAATACAAATAAAATGTACAATAAAAGAACTTGCTTGCATTATAAAGCATAATAATTTGAGCATGATGTTTATCTGTTTGTCTGTTTGTTCCTCTAATCCTCCTTGGTCCGATTTCCATCAAACTTGGTGAGTGGATGCAGGTTCAGTGCGAAACTGACCATGAGGGGTTCATTTTTGGAAAGGTCATGGCCACTGGGGTCAAAGGTGAAATAACTGTTTTTTCGCTACTCCTTGGTCCACATCTTGGCCAAACTTGGTGGAAGCATGTAGGTTCAGACCAGAATTGCAGATGAGTCACTGGATCAAATGTTAAGGTCACTGGTGTCAAATGTCAAATTACTGTTTTTCGCTACTCCTGGTCCCATTTTGGCCAAACTTGATGGAAGCATGTAGGTTCAGACCAGAATTGCCGATGAAGTGTCATGGGGGCAAAGGTCTAGCTAGATTTCTGTCTAGTTAGATTTCTGAGACCACCTGTGACCTATGTACTATCTCCCGGTCTGTGCACCTTAACCTTCTGGTAAATGAAATGCAGCAGTATGGGTTTTGGTATTTTCTTGTTTTGTCTTATAGTAATTATCTGTTTTGGTTATTCATGTACATCTTAACAGGAACTTGCTGTGGATTTGTGAACCCAAAAAAATCTTACTTTTTAAAATTGTTTCTTGTCAAGATATACAATGCTGGGTCATAGATATGCATAAATCACTGAAGCAATTCACTAAATCACTTAGTGCATAGAGGCTTCTTATTATTAATCCACTGCCAGTCTCAATAAGGTAGGTTTAAATTACACCAGCAATTCTATCACTAATGTCCAGTTTCAAAGGTATCCCTAATTACGTCAGTAAAAACAATAATTTTAAGGGTGACTGTAGTGACACTCAACTCTTCCAAAGTCCGAAAAATTATGAAATCAACTGATTGACCTACCAATCAATGTAATAATCAGGCCCTGGGTTTATCAAACTAAACTTAGACCCCTGTTCAACGAAGATCAGTAAATCTTGATTAGTTAATTATGCGTGCATACACATTACTCTGAACAAAGATCGAATTAAGCTACGGTGCCTAACAAAGACCGGAACAAGCATGTTGACATTCTCTTTGGGGCAATATAGTAATTAATGAAAGTTCCTCGTCCTCTCACCCCAAAGTTTGAATGTTTAATTCTGAAACGGTCTTACCACAAAAATCACAGCCTAGTAGGTCTACACGACATGGCTCCACTGGCACTTTTTTGTTGCTAAGTAATACGGTCAACGGTCATGGGAAACTTTTGTAATCAAATGAAGAAAGTATATACATTACAAAATTAGCTTTTCTCTAGTAAGCTTTGCTTAATCGTAACAACATAAGGTTGTTCAAACGAAGCTATTTTAATCTTTCGTCAGACAAAGATCCATACGTGCACACTAGCAAATTTTATTTTTTCATTTTTGATTGATCATTGTTGAAAGAAGTAAATGTGAACAGGGTCTTAGAAACTCTCTGCAGTTGAAAACATTAGAAAGAGCCCAAGGGAATTACCAAACAATTTATGATTTTCATCTAAGATTCATCTTCAACATAATCTTCTATTATCTCAAAATTAAATAAGACTGAAGATTTTATTATTCATTGTTTCCTTAATTTTCATATTATAACTCGAGATGAGTTTTTGATTTAAGATCATTTTAAGGTATTTGAGTTTGTAAATCCACTCAAAGATAGCTTAGTGAAATTTAATATGACATTCAATGTCATGGGGACCGACCAACCAAGCAGAATCCAAAAACGATGTCACTTACAAAATTCATTGCTACAGATTTTTGAAATTCAACATTAGGTGCACGATCCCATTAAAAAGTTTTGTCAAGTCTTATCACAATGGCTAATTGAATTAGTTTACACTTGATCGCTTATCTGTACAGTATATTTCTATCTTTTATAAACATTTAATATGATCAGCCATTGAAGTGGTTAATTAAAAATTACCCTGAATTTGAAAATGTAGGGTAAAAGTGAAAAAACTCTATAATGGGAATGTGCACATAATGAACTTACATCAACTGATGACTTGGTATATATTTCTTGTTTATCACCTAGGTTACGGACCATCAATTCTGCCTCAAGAAATTCTAGTTCGAGTAGTAATCCAGTCTCCTGTAGAAAACAAAAAAAAGTTTCAATAAATATTTTGGTTTGTAACAATTATAAAAAAAAAAAAATTAAATACTTAACTAATAAGAATAAGTGCCTGGGGATTATAAAACTATTATTTTTTTAGGGTGTTTATCCGAATAAGGCACTTATGAAATAGTGCCAACTGTGGGAGTGATGATAGAATTTAGAGAGATAGACACATTTGTGTAAAATTTTATGCCTTTCAGGGTTATACTAACAAATATTGCATGAACTGTTTAAGAGTCGAAGAAAAGTACAGGTAAAATATTTTTCTGTATTCACCAAAACAAGGCATAAAATATTATAAAGTTAATAACTCAATGATAAGTAAGTAACCATTTAAACTAAATGAAGAGGAATCTGAATTCTTTGTCAGAATCGGAACGGTAAACTGATCAGATGTGAAAGCCCCTTTAGGTTTAATGTGTCAAGCCTGGCCTACTTAAAATGGTTTTCAATATAATAAAGGCTATAGCCTGGGCCTAGCCAGAATCTATTATAGGATAATATTTTCATTGAATTATTATTACGGGGCATGACACGGCAAAACCACCAAGTTGTAGGAAAATTGAGATATTATAAAAACCATATAACACTTTTTGCAAGCTTTCTAAATTGGACATTCATAACTGAAGTTATTGGACAAAAATACACAAATTTCCTTTGTATTGTTTATATTTCCTGCTGTTTATTTGTTTATTTCTCAATAACTTCCTGGGCAACAATTTGGTGGTTTTGCCATGACTGGCCTCATATTATCATATGCCTATTTTCGGGGATACTGAAAAATAATGTACATGCTGTGGCAAATAATTGTTTTCGACTCGTACAATAATTTTCCAAAATGTGTACAATATTTTTTGGTATTCCCTAAAAGGCATAAAATATTACATAATTAATGTATTGTATATTGTATTCCATTACATATTATAATTTATATTTTATGTCAATCTACAATACATACATAAATAAACAGTTCATACACAGTTCATAAATCTAGGTTGGATCTCAAGATTAATGAGTATTATAAAAATTATATTGATTTAATTGTGATATAATTAAACATTACGTTTGTCATGAATTTTAAAAGCAGAGTAATTGAGTTTAGTTTATTAGTTGACTTACCTTAATCGGGCATGTTTTAATAGCCTGGATAGCCCTGCCAGCTATTTCGGCCTGGTCTTGTTCCAGGCATAATCGTGCAAGTTCAACCAACAGCAATGGCCTAGAAACAAAACATTTTAAAAATTGAATCAATATTATTATAATAAAATCATACCAGGTAATATAAATTTTTTGTTTAATTTAAATCTGACAAATTTCGGCTTAACATACAACTTTCATACATTTCAGACCCTTGAGTTGGAGTCCTTCCAAGATGTTTCTATTTGAGATAACTTTGCAAGGTTGTGGGGAGGACTTCATTTTGAGATGGGGTTCTTTTCTATATTAAGTCCAATGGGCTTCTTTTTTATGCTGTCTTGGTATCTTTATACAGTAACTATTTAAAAAAACCCAAAAATCAAGGTAAACAAAATTTCGTTTTCTTTCTTCCAACTCAAGTGTTTCTTAACAAATGGAGACATTGAAGATGTAGGATCAATTTTCAAAAAGAGTGATATGATTTTTTTTTCAGAAGATTATTTTAATTAAATAAAGACTAATAACAACGTTTTAACCTTCATTTTAAAACAGTATTTCTTTAATATACTGTATTTGCATAAGCCATTTCACAATTTCAACTGCGCATGTGAGTTACCAAGGTCATGTCACAGAAGCGGCGCCGCAGTCATAATTCTTATCCTTGCGGCGGCACAATTAAGTGAATGAGGTTGATAATTCACCGCACCACGCCGCTGCAATTATGGCCGCGGCACCGCTTCTATGACTTGACCTTGACTTTGGACATGCGCAGTTGAAACCATGGCTTATACTTAACTGATTATGACATAATTAATGTTGAAATATTGAATCCCAACATGATGGTATGTATTTAAGCTGGTTGCAGTTGTAATTCCTATCCTTGCGGCGGCGCGGTGCAGTGAATTGAGTTGAGAATTCACCGCACCGTGCCACTGCAATTACGGCCGCGGTGTTTCTTCTATGTCTTGACCTGGATCTCAGACATGCACAGCTGAAATGGCTTATTCTGAACATTTCAAAAAGTTCATTGTTAACATTAAAAATTGAATAAAGTGATTTTTATAAGAAAATATTATCTCAAACTCATGCTATATTCGTACCATCAGACTAAAATAATTCAGGATTTTTTAGTATATCAAATAATAGTTTAAAACAAATTTAAAGGTCAAAATAGAAAGAAGCTTGTTGGCGCTATATAGTAAGAAATATTTCTTGTTTATATTATGACATCCCAATACACTTGAAAATGGCACTCTAAAATTTAAAAGAGTGGGTCCTGAAAAAGCCGGATTAGCCAGACCTGGTCCATTGGTCTGGTTGGAAATTAAGATAGTCTGAAATTGGAGAATAGGAACTGGAGCTCACACCTTTGTGTTTTTAGTTGCGCATAGCTGCGTTAGCAGACCGCAGCATTAACGCAGCGCTCCGCGGCAAAATATTCCATAGCAGTCACACTGTTGCCTTGTAGCTCACGTAGATTTCGAAAAACGATCGCCTATGGTTACATTTCACCACGCCCAACTCGCTTTTGCTCGTAACAGTACGATTCGATACGAGTATTGCTCATCCCGTTGCGTGTTTACCTCGTTCGCCTCTCATTTGTTGCTTGTTAGTAGCTCGCACTAGTTCGTTTTACTGCTCATCCACTCGCTTTTAACTCAAAAGCTGTTCGTTCCCTCTCGCTTCCCACTCGTTCTGCTACATGTCAGTTCGGTTTGCTGCGTACGAGCTTGTAGAGAGTTGCATTAACAAATAATTTCTCGTTATTTTTCCCTACCAGTCATACTCTCTGCGAATATAGATAACACCCATCGATTTAGTGAACCTTGGCTTTGCAAAACACCTCTACTTTGCACTAATTTAAGATTTTGGTTCAGCTGGACGAAAAATGGCCAATAATGGTATGTGCCAGGGATATTGTGCATCGACGAAGTCATATCCGGCCTAAAAGTTGTTGGATTTGATCTTAGACAGGCAGAAGAGATGACCAGGGTCAATTAAACAAGCTGATAAGGGAACTAGAAGCCGAAAATCAAGAAGCATTCACAGACTTTTTTAAGAATATGTTCTGCAATGGTTAAAGACCTAGAAAAAAGGCTGCATTGGCCTGCGTTAAGCAACTCGGTGTCGCTCGTCCTTTCTCTAATTAGCTGGTTGTCACTCGTCTTAGCATGGATTTTGATCTTGCGTTCAGTTGTAGATGTTTGAAAAAAATTCAAACTAGCGAGCTAGAAAGCAAAGACTCTGCGCTAGTCTGCCTATTGGCCTCGTATTAGCTCGTTTCATTGCGTAGTGCTTCGTTAGGTTGCATTGGGACAATACGCAGCTGAACACAGGCTCGAAACACAAAGGTGTGAGCTAGGCTTAACGGAACTGACTGGATAAGACTTAATGGATAAAATATTAACAAGTATTTACCATGCATAGAACAGGGAAACAAGTTAAAGTAAACATATTGTTTTGACGAAGGTGTGACAGCAACATCAAGAAGTTCAACAGCTATTTTCAGAATTATCATTAGTGAGGTTTCACAACTTTACAAATATAATGAAAATGGGTATATGTAACACATCAATTTTTTTAAAGTAGCTAAATGTGTTAAGCCGGGCACTCACTGCGTCGCGACGATCGTACAACGGTCGCATAACTTAACAGTGTGTGGTTTCCAGACGCAATGACAGTCTTCTACTCGTCGGCTGACGTTTTTTTTAGTGATTTCGAAGTTGAATCGCTAAAAACCCGTCAGCCGACGAGTATAAGACTCTCATCGCATCTGGAGACCATACACACAGGGAGTGACGACTTAGTCGTGCTACCGTCGTACGACTGTCGCACGACGTAGTGAACGACCGGCTTTAAAAAGAATATCAAATTTTTTACCTACGATAGCTGATGGTCGTTGTAAAATAGTAATAATAAAAAATAAATAATAATAAAATACAATAGTAATAATAATGGTCGTTGTAAAATACTGATCAACTCTGATAAATATTGAAGGTGTTTCATTCAAATTCTACAAGAATCCATTTCAGTTTTTTTAATTCGTGAATTTGCGAAACCTCACTAATTTATATTGTATTGCAAGACTGACATTTATTGAAACTTCACTATGCAAATCATCAAAATGTACTGTATCAATGTTCTATTTGAGTGAGATGATTTATAAGCTTTCAGAATTATCTTGCAATGTGTGATGTTGACATTGCTTACAAAAAAACAAAAAACATCTCAAATGCAAGTACTAAAATTACTTTACTATCGATATTCTATTAAATTGTGCCTTTAAAAATAGATATTGGATGAACCAAGCTTTGATGTAGTATCAGAAACAACAATAATTTATTCATTAGGTGCACATCACCATTAGAGAGTTTTGCCAAGTCATATCACAATGGATAATTGGGTTAGTTTACAATTGATTGCTTACCTGTACATGTATATTTCTATCCTTTGTAAACATTTAATGTGATAAGCCGGTGAGGTTGTTAATTTAAAATCACCCCACATTTCTTTGAAAAGGTAGAGTAAAATTGGTCTCTCTAATGGAAATGTACACATGATGTTACTATTATTGTCTCTCACTCAAGTAAACACATTTTATAATTACAGCAATATATTCATTTTGGAAAGCACCTGAGTTACAGTTTATGGTAGGGTAGATGGATTACATTTTGCTCAGAATATCTTTCAATTATCTAATAAATTTAAGAAAATTAAAATTAAATATTATTTGAGGGCAGACTCACTTATCTTTCTTGGCAAGGGGAACCACTGATGTTGATTTCCATTTAGAAATTGCAGATTTCCTAATAAAGCAGCATGCAAATGAAGCAAAGGTATGTGAAAGCAAGCAAGGAATCAACATGGCTTTACTTTTGAACTGATGATGGTGTAAATGGCAATTGTGGATGATGATTAAGATGATGATGATAATGATTAAACTTTGATAATGTTTATGATAAAAGTGGTGATGATGATGATAGTGATGATTATGATGATGGTGATGATCATAATTATCAAATTTTGATAATGTTCATGATGATGATGATGATGATGATGATGATGATGAAGATGATGATTGTGGTGGTGATGGAGGTTCTGGGTGCTGGTTGTGGTGATGATGGTGGTGGTGGTGGTGGTGATGATGATAATGGCATTACTGAAGATGATGACAATGACGATAATTAAAAATATGGCGATGAAAACGATAATGATGATGATGATGATGATGATAAATTGATTTAAAAGTAAAGCCATATTTCAAATAATATAAACTTGGCAATAGAAGATAGCATGTTAAAATTGCTTTCAAACACAGTCAATTTAAAACAGCCAATTACTATGTGTAAAAAGTTTTCATAATTTGTATTCAATTGTCATCAAAATAATAATATATAGTATGTTTATTAGTTAATTGTACACCGAAGTCAATGCTGTAAATTAAAACAAGCAAAACATAAAAACACAAACAGGAATTATTGACTGTATTTTAACACAAGATTAAATAGTAGAGTAAAATACTTAAAGTTTGATTAGTTTGCTTGGTGAGTTATTGCATTGGAACTGACTAAATTTAGGTGTTAGTTACAAAGTTAGTGCAAAGCAAAAATGGGACTGGTTTCAGCAGGATTAAAGGAAAAAAAAATATGTATCAAATGCTATGTATATTAGTAAATCAAGGTTTCTGGAAATGCCTAGTTTGGCACAGTCATGGAAACTCAAACACTCTGCACTACCCAGGAAGATGTTTATGTACTTTTTTATTTACAGTTTAGATAAAGGCAATTCTGGATTCTGCCAATGAACATAGAGCATATGTGGCAGATCCAAGCCAAATGAGACATAAGTCGCAAATGCTAGTTTTCCACAAAAGCCAAAAATTAAAAAATGTTAAATTTTTTCAAAATTTATTTTATTTAAAAAATATACAGTTCAAACATTCAACTTTTATACTACCTTAACAGTTTTCAGATATATGATCAAAAATTGTTTTAAAAATGCAATTTAAAATGACATTGCTTAGTCAATGTATACGGATAAACAATTTTCAAATGCAGTCTCAAAACTTGCATTTTAAATGTTCAAACTTTGATTGTTCATAACTTCGCAAGGAAACATCATACAAAACTGACTTTTTTTGCATGTTAAAGATAATAGTATGTAGTTTTATAATCCATACAAAACTCTATTTTCAATTGTTCAACTTATATCTCATTTGGCTTGGCTCTGCCACATATATCCCTTTAATATTGTACCACCAAAGTTTTATCCAGATGCTACAATTTAGACTTACAGTGTATGTATATACATTTTCTGGTACCTGATTGATTGATTATTAAAAATCTGGAAGCAATTAAGTTATATCAGAAATGATCAAAATCAATCCAAATGAATCTGGAACCATAAAAGTGTGACGTATGTAGTCTAAAATTTAGCTGCTGGTCCAAAAATGTTCAATACAAGAAACAAAGGGTTGTATGCTCATGCTTGAATTCAATGGCAGAGAACAGTTTTTGAGTTGAACTACCAAGTTTCATATTTACTAAAGTGAAAACATGCAGTATATTTTAATTTTTTGCCTGAAGACTAATAACATGACTGATCAGATAAGATTTAAATTTAGAAAGAAATGAACTTTTGAAACTATAATGAATCATCATTAATCTAGCTTTAAATAAAATTAAATAAACATCCGTTACAATGCATTTTAACATTAAAGTAGAAGAATTAGGTATGACATAATTTATATCAAAAAATCAAGATTTGAATGAATTAATGAATTTTAGATAAGTAATAAATACTGAATTTATCTTCATTATCATTGAGTTTCTTGAACTTAATAGTGTTTCTATATCATTTGTATATATTAGGAAGCAGCGATATTAGTGGGGGCTGTTAGGGATATTTTGGTTCAAATTCTTCCAAAAACACCAAATTTTGTATATAGGTCACCCACCCTGTACAATTTTGATTTTGGCGGGCGCCGAGAAAATTGACCCCAGGGGTCACATAATTTGCATAATAAAAATGGCGGCCATTTTCTATTTAAAATGTCATATCGTCAAAACCACTGATCATAAAGAG
>JAOTQE010116984.1:0-12842 GCA_025631205.1 Nesometra sesokonis
AATACTTTAATATGTTTTGAAATCTTTTCTGTGAGTATTAAAATGTGTTTCAAACTCGTGTAAATATGCTAGGCCTAAGCCTACGGCCGTCCGCGTGCGTAGGCTATCTGTCTGTGGAGAGTTTACATTTTCGGCCTTACGAACTTTATATCGTCGGTGTATAAGACGCACACCGAATTTTGCGACCAAAATTGCATATTGAAGGTGCGACTTATACACCAAAATATACGGTATGTGAAGTCAATTGTTAACACAGCCTCCCTATTCACCACAACAACTATTATTAGGGATGTAATTATGCAGGGCGGAGGTGGGCGGGACAGCCCACCCTAAACTTGTTCAACCCACCCTAAAGCTTATTTTAAGACCTTCCACCCAGCCCAATTTCAACCTGCTACCCACCCTAAGCTTCTGAAAAAGGTAAAAATGCTGTTTTTAGTTATCATGCCACCCACCCACACATTGTTGGCAGCCCACCCTTGGACTTTTCTAGCTACATCCCTGAATTATGGATTCTCCATGGAGAATGTATCGAAGCATTAATTTGGTTATGATGGCTTTATGGGGGGAAGGGGGGTTGCATACACCAATCACATCTTTATCGGTACAGGTCTGATTGATCCCTCATTGGTTTGGAAATTTGGAATAAATCGGTCAAATTATTGTTGAGATATTAGAGTAGAGATACACCCTTTAAAAAAAATATCATCAAACAAGGTGGGTCTACCATTAAACTACTAGGAATATCTACCTAGCACCACAGAGAACTACCTAGTAACTAGGTAGTATATTTTTTGATGTTATTGATGTCTTTAAGCGCAATAAGTAACTGATTGACATGGTGTTAGTTATAACTAATCTAAAGGTCTATTAATGGCTGTATTTTCCTATTGTAGGGCATTGTTGACCACCCTCGGTAGGCTCCCTTGAAAGGTTGAGAGATTTAAGGGTCTTGGTTATAATGGGATGCCATAGGTAGGTAGCAAAACAGGTGTATGGTAGTTTTATTATAGGGTTAACCCTGTTAACTACCTATATCTACCTTGTCATCACCATTATCTACCATGTTAACAGAGTTAGACTACCATGTTAACAGAGGGCAGACTGTGTAGACAGATAAACAGACACTGAGAAAGACAGACAGACAGACAGACAGACAAAGGAGTTATATGGGAACAAACAAATAGCAAAATACATTGTCTGGTACAGTAGAGTAATTGATTATTCGTTAACTGTGTAATCTTGTGAAATATTGCAAAACCAGTCAAGAACATACTTAGATGATCATTTTGTAATAATGGTAACCATAACAACCAATTCTCTAATTTGAAAATCGTTCATTACAATACAACGATCGCTGAATGCAGGCAATTTTCTATCCATTAAAAATGTGTTTAAAGGATGCATTTAATATAAAGATGTATTGTCACATGAAAAATAGAAAACTAAAAGATTTTGAATATAATATTCCATTAATCTCAAGCAATAAGTTATAAAATAACCTGAACAAAGCAATTGATGTACAAAGAATATTTTATTTATTTATGGTACTCGTAATTTTCAATCTAAAAGCTAAAAAAAACAAATCAAATGTTGAACAGTTTTGACAATTTTTTACTTTAAAATATTAAATTCCATTCTTTTCAAAATCTCTTAATTTCATTAAAAAAAAATGAAATTTGGAAATTTACCTATCATTTTAAAAATAATAAACATGCGTCAATTACGTTTGTGGCAGAGCTAAGCCAAATGAGGCATTAGTCGCAAAGATAGTCTTCCACAATACTGCAGGCAGAAATTTAAAAAAATGTATTTTTTTTCTTATTTTGTTTTATAAAAAACATAAAAGTTTAAAACATTCAACTTTCATACTACATTAAACATTTTCAGATATTTTTTTTATTAATTTTTTTTATTATTATTATTTTCTGATATATGATAAAAAATGTTTAAAAATGCTATTTAAAATGACCCTGCTTAATTTTCACATGCAGTTTTCTCAAACTTACATTTTAAATGTTTGGATTTTGATCGTTCATAACTTTGCAAGAAACTATCGTATGAAACTGATTTTTTTGTATGTGAAAGATAATAATGTGTAGTTTCATAATCTACAGTATAAATAACTCAATTTTCAAATTTTTGACTTATGCCTTATTTGGCTTGGCTCTGCCACATTTGGTTTTGAAAGTGAAAGATATTGAAGTGTGGCATTTAGTACAGTGGGTCTGGTGGTAATCACTGCTGTGCGCTGAACTTGCTGGTTTCCGGTTCAATCACACACCACTCCATTCTCCTTGTGTTTTGACTGGAGTGTTGAAATACTGTACAAGTTACTGTTCTTTTGCACCATCTTTCAGGTGAGATGTTAAACTATTGGTCCTGTGTACAACATGTGTACAGTATGCTAAAGAACGCAGTGCATTCTTCAGAAAAATGTAGGGGATTGTCTCCAGGTGTAGGCCCTTTTCCCCACTGCAGTGGCAGCAATTAGGAACCTGTTACTGTAACAGACTGCAAGTCAGCAGCAACATTTTACTGTATGAAATTGAGTTACTGTCTTGCTCAAAATTACCAACATAACAAGAAAAAGGTATTTTTCTCAAATTAACCAAAAAAAAAAAAAAAAATAGTTCACAGTTTAGTTATTTTTCTAAAATATGTTGTTTTTCTTTGTTAATTTGAGATCGTTTGGCTCCATCGTTAAAGAATTCAGTTCCTGTGATTTACCTGTATGTTTTCTAAGGAAGTTTGAAAAGAATTCTTTATGTTTATCAAAAGCGTTTTAGCGGATTTTAATTTTTTACAAAAACTGCAAGTCACTTGGTGTGTTTCCTAAATTTGTTTCAAATTGAATGATCCCTATGCTCCATTAAAAATAGCTTTTGTAATTATATTTTATACTGAGTGCATAAAGGGAAACACAAAAGAGAATGACACAAATTAATTTTCCACGGGTTAATTCATTTGACTATATACCACCAGTTTAACCAAATGTGAGGTCTTACCACAAAATGAGTCTCATTGTATTGTGTAATCTTCAAATAGAGCAAAGCATAAGCTGTAGTAACTTAAAATGACATTCATTGATAGGATAAGTATCCAAAGATATGAGCATTTGAAGTTTTCATGATGATGTTGTTGTTGTTGGTGTTGTTGCCGACCATTGGAAACACAGTCTCATGAAAATCACCAATAAAACAGGCGAAAAATAAACATAAAAAATCTAACTCTAAAAATCTCCAAGGACACTTTGCTACATGAAAGCAGACTTGAAAAGTA
Organism: Nesometra sesokonis; assembly: GCA_025631205.1. Taxonomy (NCBI): domain Eukaryota; kingdom Metazoa; phylum Echinodermata; class Crinoidea; order Comatulida; family Antedonidae; genus Nesometra; species Nesometra sesokonis. The sequence continues at coordinate 3,283 of JAOTQE010116984.1, forward strand.
TATTATAATAAAACCATAGCACGTGTAATTGATTAACTAAATTTCTCAACAATTTGACTTCAGACCTATTTTTATTATCTTAATTCGATCTCATCTACAATGGGACTCATTTTGTGGTAAATCAAAATTAAGATCAACATAATCCAAAAACAAATATGTTTTATCGGTGAAATTGAATGATTTTTACGTTCCACTAGAAAAACTCTTGTAATTACATGTGTTACTGAGTGCATTGCATCATAAAGGGAAACACAAAAGAGAAATTCACAAATTAATTTCCAACAGGTTAATTCATTTGGCTCCCACCAAATTCACCAAATGAGTTAATGACTATCTCTAAATTAACAACACAACAAAAAAAACAAAGTACTGTATGTTTTATGGGTCAACTTTAATGCTTCCTACGTTCAACTAAAAATAGCCCTTGTAATTACGTATGTTATACCGAGTGCATTGCGTCATAAAGGGAAACACAAAAGAGAATGCACAAATTAATTTCCCATGGGTTAATTCATTGGGGCAATCTTCACAAGAAATCTGATTTATCCCAGTGCGTACAGCAAGAAAGGAAGAAAACAAAAATACAAGAAAAACTAATGCTATGGACATTTTCTACTACAGTTGAACCTCCCTGTGCGGACACCTCCCCAGGGTTTGAATTTCCCCACAGCACCGACAGCAATTGCTGTGGAAGGAGCCCCTCACTGCTGTAGTAGACCATCAGTCCACAGTAAAATTTTACTGTTTGAAATCACACTTTATAAAATAAATACCATAAAAACCAATCCAAGTGGTAAGTTTTTGCTGTAGGAACACTTTAAGGAAATTCGAAGCCTGCTCCCGTAAGCGGACACCTCCCATAACGGACACTAATTCAAAGACGCGTTTGTCCTTCCTATCTAATTAGTGCAATTGGTACATCTCGTAAGCGGACACCTCCCGTAAGCGGACGCGGACACTTTTTGTCTTCAAATTTAGATTTTTTTGTATGTTAATTTACCTCCCATAAGCGAACATCCCGGAAAATTTTGTGATTTTTCTGTAAAACGAATACAAATTTCTGTAAAAAATCGTCATGGCTGAGAATCAATTAACTAAACCAATCTTTACGAAACGATAAACCATATGTAATAAAATATTAAATGAGGTGTCTAGAAATTAAGAGCCATTTTTGTTGAGAATGCCATGAAATGTGAGAATTACGGACGTATACATAAGTTTACAACTTTGGCCCTCTATCGGCCGGAATTCTCGTAAGCGGACACCTCCCGTAAGCGGACACTTTTTCCGGACCCGGGGGTGTCCGTTTACCGTTCAACTGTAGATGATAAATCTACCGAACAAACAAAGGAGGAAAAAAAAAAGAGTGAAGTAAAGCAACATATTAAGGGATCATGTCAAAATTATTCTATTGCAGTTATTGCAGTATGCTGAAGTTACTGTTATTATGTATTATGTTTTCAGCTGTGACTGCATTTACACACAAGATTACCTTACATTCCTCTCCGAAGGGGGCGGGGCCAAAGGTCCTCCGAGAAGGGGGTTATCCCCCCACCTCTTTATTCAGGGAGCCTATCAAGTTTCATAAATTTTAATTTTTTTTCCAAGTTATAATGGCCATTATAGTTGACAATGACATGACAGTAAATCCTGGTCTGAGCAATTTACAAACGAATCCGCACCAAACCTTGGTTGGATCTGAGTAAGTTTTTTTCTATTTTTATGATAGAGTGATGGAAAGGGGAAAGTACAAACATGAAGCTGTAATGCACTTGTGGAGCATATTGTATACTGTAAAGCAAAAACTTTTGCAACATGAATCTTTAGTAAATTGCCTATATTTTATTTTTGCGACAACAAATGATCAAGAATTTAAAAAGTACAAGTGAGGTGTTTAATCTAGAATAAAAGTACAGTAAGTGTTTTTCTCCATGGTAATTTGAAAAACAATATCTTTCAATCACCTTGCCTTCATCCAATAGAAAGGTGGCCTTACTACTGTATGAAGTCTTTTGTGTTTACAGATTCTACTTCTTAAACTTTAACCAAAAAAAAAAAGCCACAGCAGCGTTGTGATTAATGGAGAGAGTGCAGAATCTGTTTGGGCTCATTGCCTATTCTCTCTCCAGGTTAATAATACCAAATAATATTATTATTGCGTGAATGTCAGAAACGTAAGTCGACCCATTAGTTTTTGAGATAGGGATGTAGACACACACACACCCACAAATGTAGCGAGTTCATACAATACCCTCAGCCCACTGGGGCGAGGGTAAATATCACAAATGGTAGCATACTGTATTACAAATAGTTTTACTTGTTTTTCAGGTAAAAAATTGTCTCCTCCCCCTCCCTTTTAGCACTGAATTCCTTCATCAAAAATTACTTTCTACCTCCTATCAATTTTCGAAATGACACCAAGTTACCCAAAGTTAATGTTAATGGTAACGAGGAATGAATCTCGCATTAGTTTTAATGTGACAATAAAGTATATCTATGTATCTCTAGAAATAAAATGTTAGATTCAATTTTGTTCAAACCTCACTAAGCCACCATAGAAAGTCTGAGTCATGATGATACATAATACATGTTGAAATATTGAATCACCTCACAATGTGTACTTGGAAGATACAGCACTTTTAGTTCTAGAAACCTGCTTCTATCTTATTGATTTCTTTGCCATTTCAACAGTACTCAACTTTTGTATTTTCTAGTATCATGCTTTTATTCACAAGTGTAACGATAATAATTATTGGAAAAATTTTCTAATTATTTGCATGATACGAGTGAATGACCTAACTGTAAGATGGAAAACCAATACGTAGCTAACTTAGGGATCATGTCAAAATTATTCTACTGCAGTTACTGCAGTAATCTACTGCTATTAAACTTACTTCAGTTACTGCAGCAATACAGTGCTACTATGTTTTCTTTTTTGGCTACAGTGTGCTACACAAGGTCACATCTGAATGTTGATTTCAGTATTTTGAGTGGATGCAGTTTTGAACAAAATGTGAAATTTGATAAGATGTCATGATTTTGATGCTAAAAATAAAATACGCAATGTGATGTTTTTTTATTTAAAGTCATAAATTTTGAAAGGACTTGTTTCATTCTTTACTTACATGCAATTTTCAACATGATTTATTTGCTGAGAAAACGTAATTTTAAAAAGTGTTGTAAAAGCTAGTGAGGCAATGACTGCGCGCAAGAAAATCTTTGGGAAACCCACTATCTATTTTCAAAACTATATCGCAAAATTGCCGTCAAAGCTAGCGGAATAATTTTTTTCCATGTTATCAGGCTTTTTCAATGAGCTTTATTTTGATGTGTAAACCGTCTGGTTTAGACCTATTTATTATCGATTTTAGTGAAGAAAATCGTATTTTAGAGCATTGACCATATTCAAAATTTTGCTAATTTGGTATTAAATTAAAGCTCAATTGTTTATTCGATATCTTTTATAATTCGAAATTTCATGTCAATTTTACGATCTACATTTTTAAAATGGCTATTTTCCAATTTTTCCATAAGACAAACTATTTTCTAAATGCGGTAAAAGAGAATTGACGTTACCAATGTTTTAAACACAATCGCGTAATTAAAATAAATTTACACCCCCGCATGTAAATGGTCGGTGCTTACGCAAAAGCCCGAATGCGATACAATCAAGATATGATCGACCGACAACTGTTTCTAGGGATCAAATTTTCTTTCGGAAAATTATCATAAAATGTTAACATTACGAATTACTAAATGATTGAATGTTGAAGGATCAACAAGTTATCAACAATTATGTCACCATCCCTTTTTGGTTAAAATTAACTGAAATTAAATGAACAATCAATTACATGAATTAAAAGCATTCTTTACAATTGGGAACAATTGTCTCATTTGACTTTCACCTTTACAATGTTACTTTGGTTTGAGGTCACATTTCATACGGTTTTCCTCTGAATTTCGGGTTTTCTTGCATTATAATGTCATTACTGGCTACAAACTTCAAATAATAAATTTGTCATTTTGCATAACACTGGAAAACTGATAATCAAAATATTGTTAAACATCTGAGTTGGCAGAGTTCCCCTGGTCAACCATTAGCTTTACACTTCCAAGGTGATGTAATCCTTAAATGTCCCGTGTTAAATGCTGATGAAGCAAAGAACTTCTAGCCTTGAGTAGTCACAGACTAGTGTTTTAGTAAAACATTACTAACTTGATATTTTAAGTTTTAGATTTTGTATGTACTTTATACTTTAGTTTGTAACTGTTCTAAGAATTCTATATTTATTTAATTTATTTTATACATTTTGGCAATAATATAAGACATACGGTAACAGAGCAACATACAACTTGGAAAAAAAAAAGATGCCAAGGAGCAGTAAAAGCGGAAGCCACTGTCTCATCCCAGCAACATAATGTAAGCTTGTCCCGTTTTTATTGACTATTGTGTATCCATGACTACTCAGATATTTTGTAAATTTTGTTAATTATATTCTAAGATGTAATTGCTCACAAGTAGTACTTTTGATCTAGGTATTATGTAGAAGATTTTTTTGCAACTGTTTGTCTGTAGCACTGACAGCTCATACATTTGATTTAATCCCAAATAAAATGCCTCACATTTTGCAAGAATAAGGCTTTGGATTAATCTAGTCTCAGCCTTCAATGTGAATCAAATGATACTAATACAATTGAATGAGCAAATTGCTCATAGCTTATACAGTAGCAGTCCTTGAATTAACAGAAAGTCTTATGGCATCCCTATGAAATGATCTCATCTGAGACATCATTAAAAGTGTGTTATACAGAGCATAATACAGAAAATCAGTGTCAGGAAATAATTTGTTCAATTAAAATACAAAAAAAGATACCTTTCGGAACAATTACTCTGCACTTGATTTCGTTGTGAACAGGTTTCGGCCATATCTCATGGCGCCATCGCAGATTGGTGAATCACAGCCATGAGATATGGCTGAAACCTGTTCACAATGAAATCAAGTGCAGAGTAATTGTTCCGAAAGCTATCCTTTTTCTATACTTTAATCGCTAAAAAATGGAACACAGAAGTCTTCATAGTGTCAATTTGTTCAATGGTTTTTGGTATGACCTACAAGCATGTTTTTGTATTAGCAGTTAAAATTTGAAATGGATAGGTTTAGCAGTTGACTCAAATTTTTCACAGAAAGGCAAAACAGAGAAAAGGAACTTCTTTAATTTGCCTGGTATCTTAAGCTTTTGGTGAATTTAAAGACTTTAAATAAATTTGAAAGAAATACTTAAAATGTACTTATTTCAACATTTATGATAAAGCTAAATCAGTACATTTTTTTAAATGTAATTTTTACTCATGTAACACTTTATGGACCACCTTGTGGCTTTTAAAGTTCTTTTTTAGTTTATTCTATCGATATTTGTTCATATTCATCATAGGCGGGCAGATCAATAGTACTCCCTAGGAATCACCTGTGAATATTTCCATGAATATTTCCAGAGAGACTGTATGAATTGCCCCATGGGAGATAAATAAAGACATATAGAAATTGAATTGAAATAGCCAGATTGCTCCTAAAATAATGGTACGGTACAAAATTGCGAAAATTAAAATATTTTATGGTCTGGGTCCTAAAAAAAGTTTTAAAAAATATATAAGTTTTTGTCTACCTCCAGCTCCAGCACATCCTAAAAATGTAAATAATAAATGAATGGTGTTACGACTTCTGTGGATTGCAAACACCAAAAATGTGCGCTATACGGGCTAGCCTACCCCAGATGCATGTTGGAAAAACCACGGCTGGGTGTGCCATCAAAAAATCAGTCACTCTAGTAACCTGCAGAAAAGTTTAGACAGTATTCGAACTTTCACCCTCTCTCATTTTATATTTGACCAGGGAGGTTATACCTCCCTGATTTGACGTGACAGACTCACACACATCCAATGCAATAGCATCAGTTTGAATTATGAGTTATTTTTAAGATAGGAGACACCCGAGTCCGAGATGGCCGAGACACAATTGGAGTTTTTGATCTTTTAGATCTAGGCCTAGGCCTAGTCCTGGTTGGCGACGAGGGTGTATCCCCATACTGCGGTTTGGGTGCTGACTAGGAATGCTCACTTCAACTTTGCTCAATTTTCTATCCTAGCCTAGGCCTAGCAAACCTTTAGACTTTAGAGAGAACATCTTGGTCCGGTTGTTTTGCTGTAGGAAGATGACTGGCCAGTCAATGAGAGGTGGTACCACAGAATCAAGATAAAAACTAATTTACCTGCGATTTCGTTTATCCATACCATAAAGACATTCTTAAATTACGAAACAACATGTGATATATTAACAGCATCAGACCTAAAATTGTTTAAAAAACATAATCGCACTGTCTATTTAGGCCTATCAAACCTACATCCGTACACAGTAGCGAAACATTCTGAAGTGAAAAGATAAACACCTTCCGTTCACAAAAATCACACTCTCGTGGCCACCACCAATGGTCGGTCGCGGCTTGAGGTGACCATGGTTTCAAATAAACATTTTTACTATTAGAATAATAACAACAGCACATAAATAATATTATATTATAAGTAAAATTTTACAAATATAAATTAAACTGGAACCATAATTTTATTTTGTTGATTTAGTTGCTGGTTTAATAGCCAAACATTAATAAATTTCAATTAAGAAAATTGTTCGATTGCTTGTTTATCATGTAGGCCTACAAGATGGCGACTTCCTCGATCGATCATGTTTTGATAAAAGGAAGGTGTGTTTATTTTTTTGACCATGATTTGTGTGAAATTATGTTTGTGAAAAGACAATGAGAAACTATGTATAATAGCATATTAATTGTTATATTTTATATGTACTCAGGGGTTTTGGTGATTTGATTTGAAAAACCTAAGCTAGGCCCAGGCTTGTCTTATTTATCGGAATCACACGGAACACAACCGGCATGCAGTGGTTCACGGAGGCTGTTGGCAAACAGACCTAGGCCTATATTTATAGGCCTAGGCCTACTTGACAATGCATTGTAAGCTTGTGCTATAGCACTAAAGTTACGCAATCCACATGCCAAGTTTGACGCATAATATTTGTACCTGCAAACCCTAGGCCTACCGATTTTTTGATGGTAGGCTACCGCTTTTTTTGGACCTTACTACCACCTACCGCTTTTTGCATGTAAATCCTACCGCGTTTTGAAATTTAATACCGAAAATAAAAATGTACATAATGGAAACTAAAATATGTAACCAAAAAGTTCAAAATACATATTGAACTGGCGCTCAGTACCCGATTTCAGATTAATCCACCCGATAGAGGCAATCGGGGCGAGATGGCGTTTTTTGTTTTTTTTCTCATGTAAGTAAGATGAGGGTGCGAGTGCAATGGCATTCGCTCCAACTTGGCGACGGTCTACCACTTTCAAGAGTCCAAATGTTGGTAGGTATGAATATTTCTTATGCACGATTGCGTGCCTTCAAGTAAAAAAACTGTTTAAAAAACAACTTTAGGCCCCATAAAAAAATAAAATTATTAGTTTATCACACCCGCGCGCACCACTTTATAGGATATCTTGATTTTTTTTTCTCACTTTTTACTATTTTCAAATGATTGTTTCTTAACATAAATTAAAATGAACAATTTTCAGGCTCGCAACGGTGTACACAAAAACTACTAGGAAGGGGTATACAATACAGTACAATATAATACCAGGGGCATATTTAAGGAGGGGCTTAACATGCTTAAGCACCCACTAAAAGTGACCCGCATTTTTGTTAAAAATGAGAACGGACTAATAAAAATAAGTGCACAATGGCTGTGTATAAGGACTCTTAGATAGTCAATCCTGTTATTTGCAAGGCATTTTTTTTCGCTTGTCAAAATCAAAATATGGATTTAATCCAGATGTTCTGAATTTACACTCTTATACATTTTTGAAAATAATTTCCGAAGTGTTAGAAATAATTTAACAAAATGGTGGTGGCGGTGTCTTGAACGCATTAAGAACTCCGAATTTTAAAAAAACATGCTGACTAAATGGCACCAGAGATGGCCATAATTTTTTTAATTAATTTAACCCATACTTTGAATAAATTAAGCCCCAAAAGCCTCCCCAGTGTATACACCATTGTTGCATACGTAAACAGATAGTTTAGCACAGATAAGTACCAGTTGCAATTCCACCAGTGGGGCTATAGTTTAGATTTCTTGGTAATTTTGACCCCACACCACAATGCATGGGAATTTCACTCTAAGATTATTATACTATTTTTGGTAACTTTTAATTGTTTTTTTTATCACGATATTTTTTCACTAGAAATGAAGGGAGTTGCTAGCCACCCTTTTGAACCCCTAAATCCGTCCATGGTGAGATGGTGAGATACTACAACAACGCAGGGTCGGTTAAAAAAATCTGCCCATGGTGAGATACTACAACAATGCAGGGTTGGTTAAAAAAGAGAAAAAAACCTCCCGCCCGCATCAGTTTTTATACTTTGGTAGGGTGATAAACTAATAATTATTTTTATGGGGCCTTAGATCTCGGAGATCCCTTTTAAGCAGGCCTAGCGTAGACTAGGCCTAAAAATGCAGAGTAGACTTTTTTACTCACAGAATAATCACATGTATTTGGAATTCTCTTCCTTATGATGTGGTTTCTGCACCATCAGTGCGCTGATGCAAATCACGATTAGATTGAAGTAAGGTTTTAAATGCCATAGAGGCTTAAACCGTTCCCACAAATATCAAGTATCGACGCATTTATGCCTAGGCCTTGTAGGGCATGGGCCTAGCCCAGAGGACAAATTTTGACAAATGCATTTATCATACAGAGACGGTCTAGCTTAGCATGATGCATGCATGCCAACGCTCTTGTTTTGACAGGGAGACTTTGGTTTTTTTTTAACTGGCTGTCAAATTTTCTTTCTCCTGGTCTTTCTCATATTTTCACATTTTTAAAATAAATTATTTTTGTTATCAATTATTAAATTCATATTTCTTTTTATCCCGAAGTGGTCAGTGAGTAACACGATGACTATTCTATACCTGCCAACTTTTTTTGGCTCCGATGCGTGAGACACTGATTTGGAGGCCATTTTAATCGTATTTTGCTCTATATTGTCTCGTGCATGTAATATGTTGTAGAATAGACCCCAGAAAACCCAAAAAGTATTTGGTACATTTTTTTTCATGTGGGCGGGGGTTTGGCAGCCATCAAAAAAATATTCCTTAAGTCGAGTTCTACTTATGCTAGAGACTTAATTTTGGTACCAAAATGCTCGGAATACCAATGTTTATATTAGATGTAATGACAAACTTTTCCAATAGGTTGCCAGGAAAACAGTTATTGGGGTAAAACCATGATTTTTATGATTTTTTGTGTCATCAGGGTTATGAAATATGTTAATTTGTGGCATATATCAACATGTACTTTTTTAATTATTATTATTATTATTTTTCCCACTTTTTCTAATAGTAATAAATTAATAAATAGAGACTTAATTTTGGTACCAAAATATTCAGAATATTAATGTTTATATTAGCTGTAATGAAAAAGTTTTCCGATAG
>JAOTQE010116995.1:9610-32985 GCA_025631205.1 Nesometra sesokonis
CATCAGATCTAATGAGTCAAGCATTTAGATGCTAATAGTTTGCTGTAAATCTTGATAAGAATATTAGTGTGAACTATTAATTTGCAATTATTGAAAATGAAGTCAGTTGCTAACTGATAATGAATCCAGTTTCCAGAAACTGTCAGAGCTAACTACTGTAATCAAACATTTTCACTTGAAGGCTAATGGTTCACTGAATGGTTCAACTGGTTCATCTGGATCAGAACAGTGTGAACCAGTAAATTTATTAGTTGAAATATGATGTCAACTTGCTAACAGATAATGAATCCATTTTACAGAAACAGTCAAAGTTAATAAAAGTGTTCACATACTGTACATGCTATACCTGCCAACTCTCACGCATAATGCGCAAGTCTCACGCATGTTGGAGACCCATTTTGGACGTCTCATGCATCTATCACAGTTTCTCATGCATGAGAAGAATCCGTTAAAATGTAAATAATAACGGACATATAATTGAGAAACCAAAATGAGACAAAAAGGCCCAAAAGACATCAACAAAGCAAAATACTACCTTGCTATATACGGCAAACAAGATTTTTTTGTGCTTGTCAAAAGTAGACTGGCCACTAGGTACCTGGCAGAGATTACCTCGCGCGTGAGACTTCCAAAAAGTTGCCAGGTATTAACATGTTACCCATTCATCTGGGTCAGAACACCAGTGTTTACCAGTAATTTATTTATTTATTATTTATACTGGGTGACCTCTTCAGTCCTAAAAATAGACTGTTCTCCCAGAGGGCCCAGTATACACAAAACATTTTACAAAGTTAAAATATAAAATCGGTATAAAAATATTAAAATAACAATTAACCATAAAAATATATAAAAATACATCACTCTACTCCCTCCCCACCCTTCCTACACAATAAGATTACTTAATCCCTTCATTAAACATCCGAGTCCCTCTAAATAGAAATCGTCTACCAGATTTAGTTCTAGCCTTAGGAAGTAATAACTTACCAATAGAACTGAATCTGAACATTTTGAGCTAAAGTAAAACAATTTTTGAGGGTAGGGGCCCTGTCACTCAAGCATTTATTAACTAAAGCAAGTAAATGAGAGTCTCGCCTTAGTAGTTATTATTATTAGTTAATGGAGAATGAGGTCAACTTGCTAATTGATATGCATTTACAGTAGTTTCAGGAACTATCAGACTAATCAAACATTTTCATGTTTGTGCTAACAGTTCGCTCTTAATCTGGATCAAAAATCTAGTGTGAACCAGTAATTTATTACTTGATAAGGCACGTAAACTTGCTAACCAATGATGGACAGAATTCCAAGAGCTTTCAGAGCTAATCAATCGGAAGTTTTCACATATGCTAATGGCTAGTCTTAATCTGGATCAGAACACTTCAGTGCAAACCAGTAATAATTTGTAGTTTATGAGAAATGAGGTTAAATTAACTAATCAATAAAGCGTTTTTACTGGTGCTAATGGTTTGCTCTTTATCTGGATCAAAACACCAGTGTAAACTAGTCATTTCTTAGTGAAGTTTAATCCACTTGCTAACCCAATAATGGATCAAGTTCCCATTAACTTTCAAAACTAACCAATTGAGTGTTTGCACATGTGCTAATAGTCCAGTCTTGATCTAGATCAAAACACAGCGAAGTAGTATTGTGTGATTTGTTAAGAAATGAGGTCAACTTGCTAACCGATAATGAATCCACTATCAGAACTAACACTAATAAAAAATGTTCACACACCGCTACTCATTCATTTGGATCTGAATACTAGTGTGAACTAGTAATTTATTAGTTAAAAGAAAATGAGGTCAACTTGCTAACCAATAATGGATCTAGTTCCCAGGAACTATCAGAATTTTGTACCAGCACGGAGAATACATCCATGGTACATATAATAGATCCAGTCCCAAAGAACCATCTGCTAACCAATCAAATGTTTTCAAATGCACGCTAATGGTTTACTTAATCTGGATCTGAATACCAGTGTGAATCAGTAATTTGTTATAAGTTGATGTGAAATACAGTCAACTTGCTAACCATTAATGGATTCATTTTCCAGAAACTAGCAGAGTTGAATACTGTGTACATTAATCAACGTTTTCACATGCAATGGATTGCTCTTAATTTGGATCAAAGCACATTGTTCCAAGGAACCATCACAATAATATAATATTTAAATTATATGAGTAAAATAGAGTGAAGAAGGCAAGAATGGTGAAAACGCAGTCTTGTCATGAAATGGAGATGAGATAATTGTTGATCATTGCAAAAGGATATAGCCATAGGTAACTAAGACAGAGCTCTCAAGTCTCCAGAAATTTTGGATAATCTCCCGGGCTCCCGGAGTTACCAAATTTTCTCCCGGAATTTAGTTTTCTCCAGGAAATACTCCAGGTTTTGAAAAATGTTCACAATTAGACCATATTTTAGGCCTATTTTTTAAAAATATTGGTTGAAAATAAAGAAATGTAAATTTCAACAATGTCTTTATAAGAGTGATGGCATACATTTAAAGTGACAATCAGAAACTACTGTTTCATAATAAGCAAATTGTTTAAACAAGGATAATTTACACACATTTTATGAAGTTTACACGTTATAAAGGGTGTACGGACGACCACATGAAAATCTCCAGGAGTTCAGTTTTACAACTTGGGAACTCTGTTAAGAGGGTGATTATACAACTTTACAAATAAATGTAAATAGAAAAATTTCTCTTTACAAAAGGGATAATGTTAAATTGGGAGAATACACTACAAGAGCAATCTTTACAAATAATTTATACAAAAAGAAGTTCAAGATGTTGAATGAGGGAATGTTCACATTGTGGACGAAGCCCATAGGAACAAGAATATTCAACAGAAGGTTGGATATAGGATTTATAGAGGTGAACAAGAGTTTTAGAGTTGAGGGTAGATTTTAGGTATTTAAATAGGGAGGCTATTATGGGTGTGTCATTTCAGATTTTTTAATTTGATTTATTGCATCAATTGGTTTACCATGAAGAAGGGGAGGGAAGATGTTTGTGGAATCTATTTAAAATTTTGCACTTGTGAGGGGCAAAAGAGAAACTATTCATAGAGGACCAGGACTCTAATATGCGGATAACTGAAGACATGACAAGGACATATTATCCAGGATTCAGGAAAAAGGGTGCTCAAACCCGATGGGGTTTATGGCCAAAAAATTCACAGTGGCCAATAGAAAAAAAATTAATGGTAACTTTATGGGACCAGTCTGGCATAAAAAAAATAAAAATAAATGACTTATGTAATGCACCAGCCTGCAGTGAACATCAATTGCTGTAAGCCTAGTTTTTGTGTACATCGTCGTGAGCATGAAGAAATCGCTCAACAATCATGTTAATTTATTTTAAGAAAATTCAAATTATATGTGAATATGACAGAATAAACGATCGTTTGAAATAGTAATAGTAATAAAGTAATTCCTTTTTTTTGAGAGGGGGGGGGGGGGCTTAAGTAGTAGTAGTATTAGTTTATGAGAAATGAGGTCCTAACTGAAAATGGTCCAGTTTCAATATCACTGGTAATGACACGAATAACAACAAAACAACCAAAATTGAACAAATGATTATTGTTGACATTATTCATTGTTAATCTTTATTCAAACTTTTCATACAGATCTCAATCTCAGTAATTATAGTACACATTTTTAGCACAAAGGAAAACGAAAGAGAAACCGCTATACAGTATTATTCTATGCAATAAAACGCCAACATTCACTTTCTATTTACAAACCTGATTGCCATAAAAATAGATTGAAATTTAAAAAGGGAATTATTTCAACTGCTCATGCTGTGGGCTAATTTGTGTGATATAAATTGTTTATTCTTTAAGTTTTATTGCCAAATCCGAGACAACTGTCTGTTCAATACAACCTCGATTTTACATACTGCAAGGGACCTGAAGGGATATGTAATTCTGAGGGTTTGTAAAATTGAGTTATGGCCTTTATATGTTTTGTTACTTATTTACTACTACTTATGTTGGATTTTCAATATATTAAATCTATATGTAGGTTAATTTGAACACATTTTACATCATGTCAATGTTCAAATCTTATATAATTTGATTTCAGCAGTGATTTTTGGTGTAGGTAAAATTGAGGGTTCATAAATTTAGGTATGTAAAATCTAGGTTCCACTGTACATTAGTGGTACTGTTGTTATTAGGCCAAGCAAAGATAATGCAACCCAAACAAACACTAAAGTTATAATAGAAGACTGCTCTAAACATGATTATAATAATTTTGAACAGCAGTATCTTCTATGTGCTTAAGATATGAATAATTTAGATCTATAAGACAACAGACCGTTGTCTCAAACCAAGTCAAGATAATACACAGACAGACAGTACACTGGAGATGGCACCGAATATTTACCGATGTGAACATGGAAGACTAACGGGACCTTTGACCATCCAATACTTATTGTCTGTGCAAATGCTATTAAAATATTTACAATTATGATTCATAAGAACAAATTATTCATGCTTGCTATGTTTTCAACAACAGAACTCTACATTTCATTTGGTTTTAATACAATACAATGAATACAGTATGGATGACATGGACTAATAATAAAGGAATACAGTACTGTATTATTAAGGCTTTTTCTCTGTAGAATAAAAGCAACTAAAAAATTACATCAAATATTAAGTATGCTATTGTTAATAATAATAAACAGGTTTTTTTTATAGAATGCTCTATACAAAGAAAGTGTCAGAGCACTGCATGTTAAGTTTTACAAATGAATTATTTTTATCAATATTTTAACTACCGACTTTAATATTATACAGTTGAACCTCTATTTTACTGTATGGGACCAAAAGGGGTATGTAAAATCCAGGTCAGTTCAAATTACCTTACCCTTTCACTCTACAGCATAACTAAACAATATAAAAGTATGAAATGATGAGTGGATGGTGGATTAAACATACAATGTTCATTGCATGCTGAATCAAACTTAAAAATCCAAACATTGATGATATCATTGATTTTTTGGAGGGGTATGTAAAATCCAGGGTCCTTAAAATCGGGGTACTTACAACAGAGGTTCTACTGTATTTGGAGTTTGACCCACTCAATTCACAAACACATTTATCTCAATATTAAACTGGTTGCAAAAAGTTTTTTTTAAACAAGGATCACTTAAAATGAGGATCAGACTGAATGTAATTGTTGACTGGAAATTTTAGAATTGCTGTTAGTGACTCTTCCTATAAGGAAATCTGAATTTGATTTACCAATGCAACAACTGTGACTGGCACTAATCTTGTCCAACACTGCTGGTATTAGTAACTCCCTGCACAGAGGCTTACACTAATTCCCAGGTAATTCAGATACCAATGATTGTATGCCACGTTTGTTACACTACCTTTAATCCGAGAGTTTGAGCACAGCCTAATAATAAACCATTAATATATAAAAAAAAATATAAAAAAAAAGAAAACGCTCATTGTAAAACAAAAACCAAAAACTACAAAGATTTCATTGTAAATAATTGTAGGATAAAAAAATACGAGCATTTTAATATTAAACTTTAAAAACTTTTGAACTATTAAAACGCAAGTGCATTAATTTAATTTTCAAAATTTCTTTCATTTACAAGTCAGAACAAAAAAAAAACATAGATAATGCAGTTATTGAGACCAAAAGAGTGAGAAAAGATGAAAGGACCTTTTTGTTGACATGGCAAATTAAAATTGTAAATAGGTATTTCTGAAACGCTCTGCTGTGGTTGGTTCATAGGTCGCAAAGAATTAAAAGGTCCCAAGTTGTGAAAACAATTGTATTTCAGTTGTCAAACCACTATTTGTGATGTGTAAAGTTTCCAAAATATTTGTATACAACCCTCATTTATAAGTTCAACACATTAAGAAACAACAGACAGGATTCAATAAGTTATGTTATCAGAATGATCAGTCCTGATGATAACATAATTTATGTTGAAATATTGAATCCTGTTACGATGACGTGTATCTCAAGGCTTGGAGTATGCATTATACTTTCTTACTTCAAGTTGATTAGTTGACCTTTCAGATTTAAAAAACAATGTTTTCTGACTTGTTTTGTCACTGTTAATATGTCATTATTGTTCACCTAGTATATTTACTTTTACAGATTAGTTGTTAGGTTAACATAAGGGTTTTTTTTATATGGATATGAAATTCCGAAATAAAACTGAATAAATGAATACTTAACTTCATAGCTCCTTATTGCCAACCTATATAATATATTTTTTTACTTTTTAATTTTTTAAAACAATGTTTAAGGGTCAACCAAGGCATGTCTACTTCTAGGTTAGAACTCGGCATATGCACTTTATTTTTGTGTGGCATTTTTGATGAAATAAATGTAGAATTTTTAACTCTGAATGTGGAAACAATAGACTATGCCGTAATTTTGAGGAACCTAAATTCTCGTGAAATTTTGAAGCCAAAAGTCCTGAACACAAACCTAACAACTTGGAGTTTTACAGATTATCACATCAAGGATTATTAATGCTAGATAAAATTTCCAACAACTATTGATCATTTACTCTGTACTTTTGATTGAATTGTGATATATGATAATGCATAAGCACTATCTGTAAAATTATTTAATTGTCTATAGCATATTTGTTCACTGGTGCATATCCTATTAGGATCCATTAACAAATAGTAGTCATTGATAAGTTACACCCTTTGTTATCCTTGATGCATGATATGCCATTAACCCAATACTGTATAGATTACCGGTACATGACAATTAATTGTATAAACATATAATGTTTGCAGTACACCACGTGTGTCTTTCTGAAAAAATGTGGAGCTTCTCGATGTTTCGATCAATATGGGGTAAGGCATGGCAAAACCACTAAGGTGTGGTGGAAGTCCAAGTTAAATCAACACCACGATGCTTGGGGGTGACTCAAGGGTGGGAACTTTTTAAAATATTAACCTGTAATGGAAATTACACTCTTTCACGTTCGACCAGATTTATTTTTGCAACACAATATAACAATTATTTTTCTCTTAATATAATGTCACGTAATTCCTTTGCAACATTAAGGATAGCACATATTAAAACGCGAGACTTTTAAGCCAATAAAATAACTCGAAGATTGATTCAAGTGTCAGATAATTATAAACTTTACAAGGTGGTTGTCGAAAATTAGTTGTAAACAAGCACAACAAAGATTCAACAATAACATATAGGCATGCTGTTTATTTTTTAAGATCTTCGGTTTTTAGTAAGTACATTTAAATAGAGGGGGCTATTGATTTTTAGCAAAAAATGTACACTTACATGCAAGATAGAAATTCCTATTTTTATCTACAGATAATTGTTTTATAAAGTTAAGTCTATGTGATTAATGTTAAGATTACAATGAATTCCCCTTTTATAATTCTTTGTTATTCTTTTAAAATTGCTAATCGCAAAATGTTTATGATTTTTAATGTCATTATTTTATGCAACAGTCATGTTCAAACTAAAGATTGTCACTCCAAAAAAAAACTTAATTTTTAAATTAACTTGCTCATATTAAAGTTACTACAAAATTATAAGGTTGAGAATAAAAATTATTGTAAAAAATGCTTAAGTTGTTTATACACTGAAGACTGCTAAACGAAGAGGATTTTACTAATAATTTTTAATATTTCATGCAAAAATAAGGAAAAATATATTTTAATACCAAAATTTATACATTTCTTTAAAAAAAGTTACTCAACTCTCCCAAAACTGATGCTCTAGAAAACCAAAGTTCATGCTAAAGCAGACCCCTTTTAACGTCTCAAACTCATGAAGCTAATGTGACAAGGTAAATTTCACTCTATGTAAACTGGACTAAATGTGAATGGTGGTTTTGGGAGAACTTACTGTATATTCGTAAAATTTTCCAATGAAACTATATCTTTAAGGGTTGTGAAAAAAAGTTCTGCAATAGTTTTTTTAGAGGGGGTGGTGGAAATACTCAAGAAATGTGCTTTTCAAAGTGTCACAATTTAAATGCAATCAAGAATGAAAATCATTTCATTTCATTTAAATCCGCACATGCTCAATATATTTAACCAATCTCTAATCAATAACACCAATGACTGAATGTAATCAGGGATCATTCTATTAATTTTTTTTTTTTTTTACAAAAGCTATCACGATAAAATGTTGATAGAGCAGCCACCGTATCTGTCATACCGGTTCCACCGCCCCTGGTGGACTATGTACTATGGATTAACAAATATAACTAATAGACTGCATTATGATTAATGTTCATCCATGGGTTAAAAATGATAACCTGTGGATTACATTATGAATACTTTGTCTTATATTCAAGGTTTAAGTGATAAAGTGCACATGTTGGCTCACACACATTTAAGGCTAGTCATGGCAAAACCACCAAGTTGTCGCACAGCAAGTTATTGAGAAATCATTTGTTTATTTCGTCCAATAACTTCAGTTATAGATGCCCAATTTTGAAAACTGACCCATCATTTGAAAGCTTACGTAAAGTTTAACATGGCTATAAAAATCAATTTTCAATTTTCCTACAACTTGGTGGTTTTGCCGTGACATGCCTCATTTGGTTTATATCTATTCTCACAAAGACAAATTTTATCATGATTTATGTTTCATCTAATTAAAAAATATATATACTATATTATTTAAGTACAAATATTGCTAAAAAGAGTTCAAAAAGATGAAAGAACGAATATAAAATATATAATACATATACATACCCTAACAAACCAATTGTGCTGTGAAAGGTAAGTATATTCCTAGATTCTTCATACAGTATTTAATTTTACGATAATACTTTCTGTCTTGAAAAATGATTTGAAACTTAGGTACAATAATTACAATATAAAAAGTATCCTTTTTAAAATACACCAGAATCATGATTTTTAAAATAATAATAATATATATTATTCATAATTAAAAGAGATTTTCACAAAATAATGGAAATAAAAAGGCTATATTGTTAAACACCAAAGAGCCCACTTTAAACAATTTTAGAAGTTCCCTGATTTCTTAAAATAGTGTAAATATAAATACTTCACTTGAAGTTTCCATGCCTTCCACTGCTGATAAAAAAAAATTCAGTTATTATCTTTTTTTTAATTTAGAAAACTCATCAATTTTCAGGACAGAGAGTACAGTATCCTAATATAAACTATTCATGATGGTCAATAAACAATAGTAATAAATACACAGGGTGCTGTTGGCATACAACATGCTCACTGCCACATCCTTTATCATTTTTCCTCAAAGTACATTAAGCAGCATAGAGGGCGCTATGACATTTTCATTTCATTTCTATAACAGAAGGTGGTAGAGTATACCCTTTGATACTTTGCTTAATTGCCACAATACATTTACTCCATTATAGGTGGAAACATACCAGTTAACCTGATAGAAGCAGAAACAATTTAACTTGTCTGTGGATCATCACAATCAACTTGGTGGATGAACATACATGTCAGTGTGAGGGCAATGGCAGTGAGCATGTTAATGAAGCCAATATTCCTAACTTTATACATTTTTACCCAACCTTGCTCAAAATCCATATTCTAACCAACCCCTATAAAATACCCTGCTTTATTTTCTTGCATAGTGTTCCGTAGCATGCAACTTTGTATGTGTAGCAGAAACAATATGCTTAGCTGAGACGAGTACGAGATGATCGGCTGTAGCGTTCCTTCTCATTTTCAATTTCACGACAGAGAACATAGGCTAAAACAATTCCAGCAATCTATTTTAAAAGGAATTACAAAAAAAAAATTTTAAATACCAAACATAACATTTGAATTCCAATACTGATCTTGAACAACAATCCAAGGAAACATGGAGTTGCATAGAAAGTATTTACTATGACTAGTGTAAGCAAGTGGCGCAGCGGTTTTGATTCAGAATCCCAATCAAGAGGTCGGAAGTCTGAGGCCCATCACGCTTGCCAGTTGTATGCTAAAGCAATGCATGTTACACACATTGCTTCAGTCTACTAGCTGTACAATGGCCTTTGTTTTTCGTGACAGATCATTATGCAATGAAGGAAATGACAATGGACATAACTACATGCATTTCCAAATCTCCCTCTATATTGGGTGTGAAAAATCTACCACAGAAATCCATGGACTAGTATGAACTAGACTAGACTGGTCAAAACGAAGTGCAATTTTAGTTGACAAGAATGAATATCTACATTTACAAGACCCTCAAGAGTGTGTAGAGAGTAGTTAGTTGAGGCTAGATATACTATACCTAGGCTCCTAGTCTAGGCTATCTTAGGCATGCTAGAGGTGTTTTGCTGTTTTGTTTTTGTAATTGGATCAAAATTGTTGCAGTCAAAAGTTATCAAAAATCACAATTGGTACATTTGTTACATTTGTTGACTTCTTACAGAAAAGTGAATTCAGATTTGTCTAAATATCCTTTAAGCCTACTCACCATCATGTAAAGCTTGGTCATGATGAAATTGACAAGTTTGTAAAAATCGAAAATCAGGGTTGGCTTTTTTACTGCAGTAAAAATGTCATCAGTTTTATGCCAACAATGGGGAATACATAGTTGGGTAAATTTAGATACCAAGTACATTACTGTATAAAATTCAATACTTTCCTTATTTTATGTTTTGTTTATACAGTATATATAAAATTACAGTCCCAGTTACAGTAGTGGGAAAAGCTTAATCTTGAGTGAAATTTGAAACTGAAAACCGGGGTGAGTTAAAAAAAAATTGAGCCAAAAAAAGAAATACTGTACGCCAACATTTTTTTGGGCCTAATTTGGATATAGTTCCATGCATGATAGACAATATTTGATCTTTTTCTTTTTGTTGATTACATTATTAAATTATTAAATGAGGCAAGGCATGCCAAAACTACCAAGTTGCCGCACATGAAGTTATTGAGGAATAAGAAAATAAACAACAGGAAACATAAACAGAAAATTTGTTTCTATTTTGTTTAATAACTTTAGCTATAGATGCCCAATATTGATAACTGACCTCTCATTTTAAAGCTTACAACACATGTGATACGATTTCAATATTAACTCATTTTTAAATTTTGTGACAACTTGTTTTTTGCCATGAAATTCCCCAAATAACTAAACACACCTGAAATGCTGCCACCATTATGACTGTCACACCAACGATGTAACTCTTCTTCTTGATGTTTTCTAGTAAAGCTTCTACACATCCCACAGTATAGATCTTGTCATTAGCAATTACAATCTGCAAAAAGAATAGTTTATTCAAAAAATGGAACATATTTGACTATATTTAAGAAAAGGGTATAATTTACTGTTCTGTAATTTGTTGGCATTTTATGCAAAATGAGAGCAAGATTGGAATTTTTAGAGGAGCTGAAGATTATGATTTGAATGTTGATAAAACTCTTATGAATCAACTGCAAGCTAAATACATCCTGTGGGCACATGAACAAAACAGTGTGTAGAAATGATCTAGGACCAAGTATATTAGGGTCAATAATTCATTTCTACTCAACAAGAAAACTTAAATGTAACTGACTCGTGTTAAAAATTAAAATTATGTTTTTGTGAAGGTGAATTTGAAGACTTTTGGAATTCTTTAGTTGGACCATTTACACTTACATTTTTTCTTTACTTTTTTTAAATTTTACTGCTTAAATATATTTTCTTTAATGTGGATTGATCAAAAACACCAAGTGGTTTAACTAATTTTCCTTTCCTTTCTTGTTCAATTTCCCCAAAAAAGGTATATGTGGCAGAGCCAAGCCAAATGAGACATAAGTCGGAAAATTGAAAATTTAATTTTTTTATGGATTTTAAAACTCCAGATTATTATCATTAACATGAAAAAAAAATCAATTTCATATGATGTTTCCTTGCGAAGTTATGAACAATTAAAGTTTGAACATTTCAAATGTAAGTTTTGAGAAAACTGCATTTGAAAATTGTTTATCCGTATACATTGCCTAAGCAAGGTCATTTTAAATTGCATTTTTAAAACATTTTTTGATCAAATATCTGGAAATAGTTATGGTGGTATGAAATTTTAATGTATGAGCTGTATATATTTTAAATAAAATATATTTTGAAAAAATTGACCATTTTTAAATTTCTGCCTATTGTAGACAACTAGCATTTGCGACTTATGTCTCATTTGGCTTGGCTCTGCCACATATCATCTTAATATCTACTCCTGTAGCGAGTTTCCCATTATGGATAGGTGTGGATACAAGTATTTGAAACAGACCTGAATCATCTCCATTTAAATGTTAAAGAGTGCTGGAAGGATTAGATGAAAATGAAGTAAAATTTATTTAAACTAATAAATTCTGTGGCTCATATGAATTCAGAATCAAGGTACAGTAAACCTATGTTAAAATGTTACGACACAGTAGGTAGCATGCTTTGTTGCTAGAAGTAACGAAACATGAAGTCACAACCAAGGTCTTTGATTCGATCTCTATACAAAGCAAGCATCATATTAATAAAACAAACAACAAACAAAGCATTTCTGAATTAAAGGTAAATAGGAAGTTTGGTGCGGTGCTTTAAAAATTCTTGTTAAAATTTGGATGTGAATTTATTTATTTGTTTTGTGTGGCAAAGGATAGCCCATGAAAACCAATTTTTTAAAGTGAGGTCCTTCTGTTGATCACTGGGCAGTAGGCCTACACCAGGAAACAATATAAGGTTTTTGCAAATTTACGAAATACGAAAAACCGGATACCTCACATTTCCATTTAGGTTACTAAATATGGTAAAACATAGGACTATATCGATTTTTTTACCGATGAATTGTTGATCGTAGTAAAATACTGACCAATTGTGACAGATATTCAAGGTGTTCAGTTCAAACGTTACAAGGATTTATGACGTATCCGAAGTTCGTTGTCATATTTCGTGAAGTCGCGAAACTTCCTAATACGCTCTTTTACAAATAGTGCACTAACTGTATTCCCAACGAACACATGAACCATGTTGTGCATGTGACCAACAGCTTAACGTCTCATCTGAAAGACAACGCTTTGTTAAGTTATAGACCCTCCGGCCGAAACAAAAGGGGATTGGTTATGCATTTAATCGAACCTGGGACCAGCGATACGTCACACATCTATTTTTTGAGAGTTGCTAAATGTGTTTAAAAATGTATCAAATATTCTACCTACGAATTGTTGATTCGTCGTAAAATACTGACCAGCTTTGACAAACATTCAATTGTTGCAGTTCAATCGTTACAAGATTTTATGATGTATCGTTTTGTGTTTCGTGAAGTTGCGAAACCTCCCTAAATGCCAACTCCACAGCACAGTGACTACAGTAGAACTTCCCTGTGCGGGCACCTCTCGTAAGCAGACACCTCCCATAACGGACTAATTCAAAGACCCGTTTGTTCTTCCTATCTAATCAGTGCAATTAGTACCTCTCGTAAGCGGACACCTTCCGTAAGCGGACGCGGACACTTTTTGTCATAATATTTCGATTTTTGTGTATGTTAATTTACCTCTCATAAGCAGACATCCCGGAAAATGTTGTGAATTTTCGATACTACGAATACAATTTTGTGTACAAAATTGACCTTATTCTGTAATGGCTGAGAATAATATTACTGAACCAATCTTAAAAATGATAAAACAATATTTAATAAAATATAGAAGGCCGTGAATTGTGAGACTGGGGGCGTGTACATAATTTTACAACTTCGCCCCTCTATCGGCCGAAATTCTCATAAGCGGACAAATGCCAATTGCTTACATTAGAAAATCCCGATTTCTATATTAAATCCACAACACTAGTTTTGTATTCAATATATTGCACAGAAGCTCCTCACAAGTTTCTTCTTGGTATTGAAGAGCTTCCGAAAGCAGTATGATTGGTGAGGTTTCGAAACTTTACGAAATACGAAATCGAAAACGAATACGCCATAAATTCTTATCTTTCGCAGCTCGTCAGTATTTTAGGACGATCATCAACGATTCGTAGGTGGAAAATTTGATATATATTTTTAACACATTTAGCAACTTTTAAAAAAATGAATGGCGTATCCGTTTCCGTATTTCGTAAATTTTTGAAATTTATTGTTAACAAAAGGCGTTACTAAATTATACAAAATAAAATGTAGACATTAGGCCTATTAAAATAATAATAACTCGACCAAATATTCCAGATTCAAGAATTTATGAACTAAATAAACATATATTTTCATAAAAGACAAATCTGTTTAAACAAATTATATAGTAAGAATAATGAATCTTTTGCTAATATTTTTTGTATCAGTATTAGTTGCTCGAATGTAGACTTTCGCATTTTAATGTAGTGATTGCTCACCTACACGATGAAGGCTGGACTTAGTATACAGAAATTGCCTCACAAAGATTTCGAATATATGTTTTTTTATTAATAGCTTATGATTCACCTATTAATTTTATTTTGTTTTGATTAATTTATTCTCGTCCAAATGAAATAAGTTCCCAACGGAAGGTAACATTCCCCATGGCGTTTATGGTTATCGTATAATTAATATTA
The DNA here is from genome assembly GCA_025631205.1 of Nesometra sesokonis. Taxonomy (NCBI): domain Eukaryota; kingdom Metazoa; phylum Echinodermata; class Crinoidea; order Comatulida; family Antedonidae; genus Nesometra; species Nesometra sesokonis. The sequence goes on from JAOTQE010116995.1 coordinate 24,119, forward strand.
TTTATAAAAAAAACTGTTAAATAGATTGTAATTTAATTAATTTTAACTACGACTCTGTGAATAAAGGACAATTGAATTAATTATCTATTTGATATTTGTATTTTTCAGGTGCTTTAATTGTGGAGAACATGGTCATTATGCAAAAGACTGTACTTCTCCTCCTCTACCAAAGAGATGTCATTTCTGTAAGTCAGAAGACCATTTAGTGGCTGCATGTGAAGAAAAGAAGAAAGCGAGAGCTAGCCAAACTAAAACTGGTGCGAAAGGAAGTCGGCAGAAAGGAGACGGTGCCGAAACGCCTGAAGAAGTAGGGGACACTTCAGGGGGACAGGTTACAGTACAAGAGGAATCATAGAACACAGAGGGTTAGCCAAACAGCAGTGAGATGTGCTACAATATCATCTTGAATAATTGATGTGGATCGTTTGTTGCTGTCGAATATGCGTCCTATCAAAGCAACTGGTTTTACTGACCATGAATCTTGTATACATTAATTGTCTGAGCCTCAGTGTCCTATAAAATCGTACCGTCATATAGTTAACTACAATAACTAGATCGCTTATTTTATACGCTAGTACTATATTGAGCTCTATCATTATCGCACAACCTCCAACAATATTTAGCAACTTCCTTTACATCTGGTTTCGTGTGTACGTTTAGAAATAGAGGGCGATTTCTTCCTATATTTTACTGTGTTTAAGCAGCTCAAAGGGCCCAAATTGAAAGTGTATTTATTTGTACTGCTTCGAGCTACACGTAATATTTAAACTAGAATGAATTAACACTGTCAAATTGTTTAGGGCCCATCACCCAAACAGTGTTGATCTGCTATTGCACACAGCGGCTTAGATCCTCTGAATGGATCAACGGAATTCCAACTTTTGGCCTAGCTTAAATGATGTTTCCATGTAAATATACATTAAAACCAAATCAACTGCGTTCTACTAAATTTAAAACTGAGACAGATGTATAATAATGCTCTAAAAATGATAATACTTGCTAAATTCAATATTGTTTTTCCAACCGATTTTTAGGTAACATTCATACTCGCAGTGTGTTGTGAAATACGAACTTCATGGTGTGTTTTGATTTCATACCCACGACGGACGTCACATGCCATGGCTAATTCGGTGTATTGAAGATAATCAAACAAAGACTAGCCTATTTTGTTAGTAAAAGCTTTTAAATAGTTTGTACTGGGAATCAACTAACTCATTTTTTGTGTTTCATACTTAATTTAATCGAATTTAATATACACCTTCCACATAATGAATGTGTAATCATGGAGGAAATTTTCTCCATGGTGTAATGCATTACAATCTCAGATCATGAATACCTCCCTGGTCCGAGCAAGCCGGACAGATATGAAAATGAAAAATTGAAAATTGCCACCTCCAATGTTTAGTTCGACATGTCGATACATAAGCGTAATATTTAATACTGTATACCGTAGGCCCTACTGATATTTCTCAAGACCCTGTAAACAGCAGTGTTGCTTTTGTGTGTAGGTGTAATTTTTGTGAATATGATTAATATTGAAGGAAAAACAAGTGATGAATTCTTTATTAATGTATTGATTATTTTATCGTGGTTTTATACTGTATCAATATTGTAAATCCCAAATTTTATGTGATTGGTGAAAGGCTTTAAATCAACGAGTTTGATGACTATAAACCGAAATACCTCATTTAATGATACATGATAATAAGTGTTATTGTTGTTGATATCATTATTAATGTACCTAATTGTTAATGCTACTGTTATTATAATTTAAAAAAATTATACCGTCATTTTTGTGTGCCCCTTTTTATTACTTATATTCCATACATTGAATGCATTGTAATTGTGATATTTTTGGTAATGGTCACGAAATGATGTGAACGTCGGCGAGTGACGTCATAATACAAAACTTTTATTACTATAGAGGGCGGCATTTGAAAAAAAATATTCGTTACTAAAAACTCCATTATATTAGGCCTATTCTTGCGATGTCAGACTTATAAAGTTGTCTAACAGACAATTTTATTTACTGTAAATGTTTTTATTAGTTGATATAACCGTCTGTTTACATGTCTGCCCTAGAAAAGTTTAAGGAAAAGTACAGTAGTTACATAACTTATGACCTATTACGCCCTCTAGAGTTATCAGAGTCGCCGCATCTATTCATGAAAATGTCTCATTTCCTTATTATTAATTGGAACATTCAGTTTGGGTATTGTATGTTTATTATTATTTTTGATTGTTTTCGTGTTATAGAGATACTTTATTATATATGAACCACATGATTATTTGTACTGTACTGGATTATTTGTATTCAAATAACTATCGATATGGTTCTGACCTGTGTAAGCATATCGTACCTTTTTTATTAATGAAAAATATTGTATATTAGCAATCTAAATGTATTTTTTTATATTGCAGATAGATTAAAGCGTTTGTGTGGATATTAATTATATAAGATGCATGTCATTATAATAGATCAAAATTAAATTATTAATTTCAGATCTTAAATAATATTGTATTTATATAAAAAAATCGTAAGGCTAAATAAGCCGGGACAACTCTTTTCTATGTAATGTTACAGAGTGATTAAAGTTGGAATTTCTTGGATTAGACAAATTAATTCTAAAGTACAGTTGAATTAATCAATCAATAATTAGGTCTAATACAGTACCAGTTAGGCCTAGGTACCATTGTATTGTTTGATTTCAATGCATAACTTTTATCTGACCGAAATGTAGTTAATGGACAATTATATAATGAATACAATAGTCATACAAAAAGTCAAACTTGTCTAAGTGGAATCCAGTTTACATAGTGAACAAATCGACCAGCCAAATTCGACTTAGAGATTGTTAATAGAAACCACACCGATATGAAAAATAAATTTGACTTTAGAGAATAATGTTCGACTTAGACAAAGTCGACTTAGGCAAGTTTGACTGTATTTTAAGACCATTTGTTAAAAGTGTATAGTAGTGAGGTTTCGCAAACTTCCAAAATACGAAAACGAAAACGGATACGTCACACTCCAATTTTTAAAAGTTGCTAAGTGTATTAAAAAATATATCAAATTTTCTACCTATGAATTGTTGATGATCGTTGTAAAATACTGGCCAACTGTGACAAATATTTAAGGTGTTCTATTCAAATGTTACAAGAATTTATGACGTATCCGTTTTCGTATTCGTATTTTGTAAAGTTGCGAAACCTCGCTATTGCCCCTTGGAAATGACAACAAATGTAATTTAAAAAAAAACATTTTGGAAAAAAATGTTAATTTATTAAATCTAATTCATTGTTATTACATTCAAACTTGTTTTATACGACGTAACAAAGAGGTAGGCCTACAAAGTCACAAGTATGTATTATATACTTATTAAATGTATATAGTACGGCAAACAATTAGGAGTAAAAATATTTATAAATAATACAATTAGACACTTAGGGGAGGATATCTGATATTTGTCTCCATAACATGTTTTACATTCTGGGTTTATGAACTAAATATGTTCTCTATTCTATTCGGGAAACTGCATATTGGCCTCCTGGGTTGCTGTACGAAAAAAAAAAAACAAACCAACAAAACAAAACAACGACAATAATAGTATTGTCAACGGGTAAATAACTGGCACTTGTTATGACTTTGAACATGAAAATTCTGATATTTAAGAAATTATTTACCCGTGTAATTTGTACCGTTATGCTAAAAAATAAAGTGAAACCAAGAAAAGGCTGGAAACCTGAATCATTTGTATTATTCTTTAGTGTAAAATACACAATCTCTGTATACGCACATAAGTTACCGGTACTTTGATATCAGCAAGTTAATTTCAAAATTCAATTTGATAAATTCCGGTCATTTCCAAGTGGCAATAAGCTACTTATTTGATAGTAATGGTTTATGTAATCGTAAGTTTAGTAAGTAAGTTAATTGTGCGATAGAAATGTTCTACCACAATCATGTATTGTCTATCTGCCTACAGATTTACAATCAACTGAATCACCGATGGCGATTGAAAATGTATTTATATATCATTGTAACCTCCTATTATCCATGTACTATTATACGTCCGTTAATAAGGTCTAGTAAAGGCTACCAAATGTTGTATATTGGCGGCGTTTTTAGGCATGGCTCTGTGGTTAATATGTTAATTTTTTAACTGTTTTTCGATTAAGTCGACATAAAGCTCAGGGATTTTGTTCGTAAGTGTTTCGCTTTTTGGTCAATCGAAGAAAAATAAAGTTTACTATTTGTAAATGTATCTCCAACTGTTGTTCTTAATTCATCACTTCCTCTCTCTCCTTTGATTGGTCCATCCGTCCGTCTGCCCATCCGTCCGTCCTCAGGGGCGAATCCACGATCCACCGAATTCTGACGAGCAAAAAACAAACAAAAAGATCATTTCCCCATTTTGGTGCCCTGGTAGTCTATTTTACGCGTATTTTGGGTTTTTATGGTTAACTTTTGACCCGGCGCAACTACTATAAGGGGGGTGGGGGACAAACTGGTGAACTTTTGGCGCCCTAAAATTGTGCAAAAATATATTTTTTGGTTTCAAAAGGGGGGACGGGTCTTGCAACCCCCTTGGATCCGCGCCTCCTTTTGTTCGTTCGTTCATGCCTAAACTACAATTCATTCATTCATTCAATTGGTCAAAATCACAGTACATTAAAAACATTACATGGTATTAATGCAAAATTAAAATGACATGTTAAAATAGTACAAAGAAGACAAAGTGTTTTGAAACAAAAACACACCCTACACTGTTAAAAATGTAAAACGTTATCGATATATCATAAAAAGTAGCAACAAATTGTTAAAAAAGAATCGTGGAATAGACGTTTGTGTTTACTACTGTATTGTAGTTTAGGCCTACTGTGTACAGCCTTCCCGTTGTAATCATTTTACAGTATTGCTTTATTGTGCACTATTGCCGCTGTTTAATTATACATGGCGAACAGCACCTCAAATCTGAGGTGCATTTTATATGCATAATAACGGATTTTGAAAATCAAGTCATAACATTATGCTCCGAGTTCAAAATGAGTAAGATAGGCGTTACCTGGGCTCGCGAAACGTGCTGGATAATCATAACTGCGTTGAGAACCAAGAACTGAGCTTAAGAATAGGACACAACTAGGCCTACAATTGCGACAGACAATACTTTTGTCGTGTACAGTAAATTCCTTACATGTGTGTGTTAGACCATGGAGGAAAAGATATAGTTTGACATCCAGGTATCTAAGAAAACATTTGAAAAATCGTTATGACTCCGACTGACTTATTGTGTGTGCGTTTGTGGAGCTGTATGGATTACGAAAAACGACTTGTGGAAGGTTTAACTACAGTTGAACACAAGCAGACACCCTAGGGTGCGGAAACATTGCCCGCTTACGGGAGGTGTCCGCTTACGAGAATTCGGCCGATAGAGGGAAAAAGTTGTAAAATTATGTATACGTCCTTATGTCTCATATTTCACGGCCTTTTCAACACAAGTGGCCTCTCAAATTCTTAGACACCGCGTTCTATATTTTAGTGGCGCTGTAGCTTGGTGGGTAGTGGCGCTGTAGCTTGGTGGGTAGTGGCGCTGTAGCTTGGTGGGTAGTGGCGCTGTAGCTTGGTGGTTGACGTGCTTGCCTACCAATCCCGAGGTTCTGGGTTCAATCCTGGGCAAGCGCCAGGATTATTCTCACAACATCGCCAAGCCTCGTAATGAGTCTTAGTTTATAAGCATGATATAGTATATCCATCCTGTAATTGGCGTTTACGCTGTTAGATGTGAATGAAATAAAAGTAATATGGGCTTATCATTTTTAAGATTGGTTCAGTAATATGCTTCTCAGCCATTATAGTACAAGGACAAAGAAATCTGTATTCGTTGTACAGAAAAATCACAAAATTGTCCGGGATGTCCGCTTATGAGAGGTAAATTTACATACACAAAACCTAAATTTTAAAGATGTATGGTCACTTGAAAATGATCAAAAAATAATCAATATTAATTTTTAAATTAATTTGCTCATATCAAAGTACCATCAAATTTAAGAACTTGAGACTAGAAATTTGTGTATTTAAAAATTGTTTAATAAGATATTTACAGTGAAGAATGACCAAAATTTAAGAGGCTTCCAGCCTTTTTGATGTTTTCGGCTATTTTTTAGCATGTAACAATGCAAAAATATGGGTAAATATTGTTTAAATACCCTAATTTCTAGTTTCATGGTCATAACTTATGTATGTCTTTAAAATAAGCAAGTGAATTCTAAAATCCATTTTTTGTCATTTTTCAAGTGACAATACATCTTTAAGACAAAAGAAGTGTCCGCGTCCGCTTACGGAGGTGTCCGCTTACGAGAGGTACCAAATGCACTGATTAAATAAAAAGAACAAACGGGTCTTTGAATTAGTGTCCGTTTACGAAAGGTGTCCGCATAGGGAGGTTCAATAGTGTACTAAACATTCCTGGCTGCTACATTTTCTGTCCTCTAGATGGCAGTAGACACAAAAATATTGTTAAAACGGTAAAAGATAAATTCGCTACACTGAATGTGTTTTTTATTTAAATATCATAGTGGTATAATTTTGTCAGTACGTGAAGCTTAAAATATTTTAACCTAGGCTTAACATAATGCTCTGAGTACAGATACCAAGCTTCCAACATTACATGGTCCAGCCTGAGACTACTATAGTAGTAGTACTAGTAGTCCCAACCTACCTCACCAATAGCATCTAGCATTCACAGAATACTGCATAGGCCTAAGGGTATCTTACTGGCCAGCTTAGGCCCTATTGGTGATATTGAATATCAATGTATTTCTTATGCTTATTATAGCTTATAGGCCCTATTAACACAGTGATACAGTACTTACAAACTGTAGGCCTACACAGTCTTGTTTTGTGGCTCGTAATTGTTTGACTACAGATTCGCCAGGATAAGCCGCCGGGATAGCTGATTGACTATTCATGATATTTAAATAAAAACATTCAGTGTAGCGAACTTATCCTTTGCCTGTTGAAACAGGAAACCAATAAATAAACACGTGAAACTATAAAGTCCAGCGTGAACCCAGTCGCGTGTTCCTCTGACTTAGTGGTGATACAGTAACCTACTAAACCATTAACTTTATGAACAAAATAACAATAATCACAAATAGAAATGTAGATAAATATTATCATGGGTACTAGTTAGATGTAGAAACTTGTCAAACCAGAAAGACCCAATAAAGTAAATTAAACAGTAAATAAGTACATCATTATATTGGATGCCTATTGCACAAGCAGTGGTAAAATATTGAACGAGTCAAAGTTCAATGTTTTTGCCACATTAAGTACATTATTTGTTTGTATCCCATGACAATAGGCATTCAATATATTGTAATTATTATTCAATAAAAATGCTTGATAGTTACTTGCAAGTACAGATGTTTTAAGGCCTAGATAGAGTAAAGATCCACTTCCTTCTAGAACGTAGATATACTGGGTGAGCATAAAAAAATGCCTGTATTTTGATACTGGATATCTTTAAAATCCTTTTGCGTCATCTTCTAACAATATACACACTTTGCAACTCATTTGTGTTAGGCCTCACATATGTGGCAGAGCCAAATCAAAGGAGGCATAAATCGCAAAGTTAGTTTTTCACAGTATAGCAGAAATAAATTGTCATTTTTTCAAATTTTATTTTATTTAAAAACATACAGTACAAACATTCAACCTTTATACTACTTTAACAATTTTCAGATATATAATCAAAAATGTTCAACAAATTAAATTTACAATAACCCTAGTAAATGTATAGCGATAAGCAATTTTCAAATGGAGCTTTCTCCAAACTTACATTTTAAATGTTTGAACTTTGATTCTTCATAACTTCGCAAGGAATCATCATATGAAACTGACTTTTTTATGTTAAAGATACGCTGTGAAGTTTTAGAATCTATAAATAATATTTTTTTTTCAATTTTATCGACTTATGCCTTCATTGGCTTGGCTCTGTCACATTTGTAGGTTTTAAAGAAATAAATGTGTAAATTATCATAGATCTTATTGATTACTTGTCATTGGTTTTATGATGGATATTTTTAACATCAGTTTCCCTGTGATGCGGTTTTGTACTTGCATAGATTTTAGTAAACAGATCTATAAGGAAATAATACGATGTTTTTATGAAGTTTAAAAAATCAATTATAAATTCAATAATGGTTGCTGATATTAAAGGCACACTCCTTTAGAATTATATTCTAAAAAAATTCCGTCAAAAATTAAAACATTTTAATTTGACTATATTGTATTTCTACTCTCACACTAGGCTACATTTTTTTTCTTTTAGCCAAACCTTTTTGGTTTGCCAATTACTTTTATCCAAATTATGGATTTTTTAGCAATTTTTTTTAAAACAATAAAAAAATGATAAATATGGATACCAAATGGCCAGGTTTTTTTTTTAGCCAGATTATAGATTCTTTAGCAAAATTTTAAAACGATAAAAACTAATAAATATGGATACCAAATGGCCAGGTATTTTGGGATTTTCATTTCGACAATTTAGCGAAAAGTTTTCTTTTAACCAAATGAGAATTTCGGTCGCCATTGGCGGCTTGGTGAATTTTTAGAATGAGCATAGCATTTATTTAAATTTATAATATAATACTGATCATCCATGTTTATGTTATTTTATTATTTCCAAACAAATGCAGCATAATAACAGAAATTGATTTTTTAGTGGATCATAAAAAAGTAAAGCTGATAAATATGTATTTGCTTTACTACTGTAGACCATCTAATCTCTTTACTACTGTAGACCATCTAATCTCTTTACTACTGTAGACCATCTAATCTCTTTACTACTGTAGACCATCTAATC
>JAOTQE010116996.1:0-24710 GCA_025631205.1 Nesometra sesokonis
GATCGAAGCACATCGATTGAAACGTTGAGTAGCTTACAACTACATACGTGGTGTACCGCAAACGTTACATGTTTATTGATATCTCACCATGCAAACCTTCAAGCAATATTGAATCTTGTCACGATGGCGTGTATCTCATTGCTTGGAGTATGCATCATACTTTCTTACTTAATCCTAAAGATGATTTATGTTTTTATTAATCATAAAGTACATGAAAAATAAAGATTACCAAACAACTAGGTAAAATTACAATGAACTAATATGGAACTCTGATTATTCTAAATGATTAAACAAATTATATTATGTTTTATTTAAAAATAATTATGTATAGTATTGTTATTTTTAAAATTGACAATCAATGATTAAATTCTTCTTCTATTTCCAGTGAAAAATCTACCCAGGCTCATTTGAGGAAGGTTTACACATGCTTGGCCATTGCTATGATGGCAGCCGCCACTGGGGCTTACATTCACCTATTCTCTGGACTATGGAAGGTATAGTACAAAAAATAAGCCTATATTGTTTTTTAAGTTTGATGAATATCGAGGTTGTATTAGAAATATTTTAACAGTATTTTTTTTCATATACCAGAATGTTTATTAACTATTGTCACTTGAAAATGACAAAAAAGTTAATTAATTTTGAAATTAATTTCATATTGAAGTGACCTCAGTTAGCAACTTGTGAATTGAAATTTTGCTCAATTTTAGCATTATTATAGTGTTGCAAAATTTTTTTTGATATTTTAATTTCTAGTGGAAATATTATATTCTAAATAAACTAATTACTTTCAAAATCAATTTTTTGTCATTTTTCTGGTGACATTACATCTTTAGTCAATAATCCTCACTATATATACACAAAATTAGCAATGGCCTGTGATGTCACGAAAACTTGCCATTGTGGGTATGTTACCCCTTACTATATCAGAATTCTCTAGGGAAAACCATCACTGGGCATCCAGATTAATTTTGAAATTCTCGCACATTTTTAGGTTTCCTGACAGGCCTAACTTCTCAAGCATTTTTGAACACTTTCTCTTTATTTAATAAAAAGATTTTTCTAAAAACAAATGTTCAATTTGAAATGGGCTTTTGATTAATATAGTCTATAATTTTAGGATTTTTCTGGGAATTAATAAATTAAAAAAAAAAAAAATTAACAACAAGAAGGTGAACTAGACTTAGCAGAACGGTAGGTTACAAAAATAGCGTTGGGAAATACAAATATTAAAAAGTATTTGTCAAAAACTTTAAAAATAATAAAAATAAAAAACAAATATAATAAACTTATATAAATTCAAGATACTTACAAAATCAGCGATGCACATAGGCCAAATCCTCTAATAAAATCCTAGAATACACAACACTAAAACTGGGCTTAGCGGAAGCCCCGTCGACCTGCTCACCACTGTAGCGTTACTGCGTGTTTGTCATTCCATCGGGCTAGCTAAGATTGTCACGATAAATCATTTTCCAAATAAAATCTTGAGCGTACATTCAGCACTGTAATTATCCCATGAAGTAATTTCATAAAATTTTTAAAACTAAAATGATTTATAAATCATAATTCTGAAATTTTTCAAAAAAGAACGTTCGCAGATTCCTCCATATTACAAACGAATAATTGACCCTTGACACGTTAAAAAAATCTAGACGTTTCTTGGAGGTATAGAAGTCAAGAAAATGGCGTTGAAAACTAGAGTATTCCCCTGGGACATGTCGAGTCGACTCAGGTTGCCTGTGGGTGAGTATGGAATTCATATTTTGACGACTATAGTCGCCCGTGATTTTTTAAGGATTATTATAACAAACCATGAAGTGGCTATCTCATACCACACAGCAAGTGTGAATGTTAACCAACAATTTGGTTGAAATACAGAATTTAGCAAGTATGATCATTTTTAAAGCATTAGTAAGCATCTTCCTTGCAGTTGATTTGGTTTTAATTTATGCTTATATTGAAATAAACATTAAGTTAGGCCAAAAGTTGGAATTCTATTGATCCACTCAGCAGAGCTAAGCTGATATGTGCACTGCATTGTATGAATATATCCCAATGGTTTAGAATGAGTTGCATGGAAACAAAATATTGTGAAAGTTTCCAAAAAATTATAAAAGTTTCCATGAAGAATGCCGACTAACGCTTCATGGGAACTGATGATCTAGAAGAACTTAATAAACATCGAAAATCTTATCATAATTCAAGAAATCAGAAGTGACAAGTTGATTTACAACATACTGTTCAATGCTCTTTGATTGTGATTTTACCATTACATTTAAAATTTGATTGAAATTTTAAGTCATACCTAGGCAACTCAAGACATACTAAAAGACACCTGTCACAGGAACGCATTGTGGTCAATGACCTAACTGTCAGTGAACTGTCAAGGGCTAGCCGAAAACAGTTTAACTTTCTTGTACTCAACAAAACATCATTCAGGCTTTTTTTTTTTTGCTTAAAATATTGGATTATATTACTCTCTGTATTGTCAATCTGTAAGTTACCATTTTTTTTCGTATTTTGAAACTCAATTTGAAATACACAAGGATTTGGCGTGGTTAATACTCAAGGGCCAAACAATCTACTCACATGATCACAGTGTTTACCTTTGTTTTACCAACAATACAAGATAGATGGGATCACTCGCTACGCCTGATCGATCATAATGGACACAATTGCGCTATTATTACTAAGTACACCTGCACATACTTCAGGGAAGCCCATTGAATAACTGTCAAATTACACCTGTGCTGTCACAAAATGCCGAATAAACCTAAAAAGACATAGAGATACTACGCCATGGCCAAGGGAAGAAACACTGACATATTTACTATATGGCCACAATGCCTTAGTAGCCTGATACTATTCATGTATTGTTTGCCACCGAAAGTGAGGCAAAAGAATTTTTACAAAAATATAGCAACGATACAAATGATGTGTCCTTACTGAGTGTACGTGATGATGAACCACACAATGATGTAAATCAAAGCCTGAACACAACACATAACACACAAGAGACCAGTATACATGTTCAAGACAGAGCATGCATCTCAAACTGAAATGCATTATGACTGTAAATTTCTCCTAGATAAACTATACAGTGAAATTAAAATGAATTATGACCAGAAACTAAAATTGATACAGAAAGAATATGAAGATCTAAGACGATAACAAACTCAAAGAGGAAGTGGAACATTCGAACAAAGAACTAAAACAGAATCAGAATACAAAACAGAAAAGAAAGGATGGAAAACCACAGAATGATCTTAATAAGTGTAATGAGAAAATTAAAACAATTGAGAAAACTATCAAAAGTTACACAAACAAAATGAAAAACCTACAGCAATAAGTTAAACTTTTAATTACAGCATAGACTATAGGCCTAGCTGAACATTGCAAAGTTCGTGTGTGATTGTATGATTGCCACCCAGGCTAAAGGTTCTTATTTTTACAAAATGAACCTGTTTTTAACAATCATCTCGGCATGAATATATTTACCTTTGCCTTTACACATCCATTAATTTTTCTGTGATTGGTGAATGATTGTCAATGCAAAAAAGACACAAAAGACCGTTTATTGTTTGCAATACCATGTTTAATAATTAGGAAAATCCTTTTTTTATTTTGCAATCATTCTTGACACAAAAAATCTTAGAGATTTTCATGTCCCATTATTTTCATGATCGTCGTGTTATCACAAAATTTGCGAAGATTGAGGACGTGCGAATATAAGGGATCTACAATATGTGATTAAACATTTTAACAAAAAGTTTTTTTGTAAGGCAATACAACAGATCTAATTGGTTTCTTTACAGATTTCTGTGTCCTCAAAATTTCTGTACTTATAACCGCCACTTGGCAAAATTCTTGTGAGAACATTTCAAGGAGAGCTATTTGTATTTTGTCGTTTAAATGAAGCTCTGATGGATGCATATTCCTCTCTAATAAAGTTAGAGTCTTCACTTTCAATTACAACATTTGGACTTAAACCCATAACCTTACCAGAAGCGGTTGCAGGGTAAATTTAAGGGTGTTGCCCAAGTGTAAAAATCCTATGGCTGTGGGCGAACATATCCACTGTTCAGGTCAAGTGACAGCCCCCGTGGTAGGATTGAGGGGTGAAATGCGGAATTTAACAATTTAATGTGTGTGAAACCAATTATCTGATAATTCATCCAACTGTTGAGGTATTATTTTGAAACAATAATAGTAATTATTATGTTACTGATACCCTAAATTCAAAACAGCATTTAATATCTCGTTATGTTCTACAAGCATCAATACCTGTTTCAGTGTTGGTAAATTGGACATCCATTAAAATTCTCCTTTTGTCTGTTGGTTGGTTGGTCGGTCTCTCAACCTGTCTCACCAATCCGCTTGGTAGACATTATTCATATGCTTTAGTTTCTTCAACTTGTCTCAGTGAAGATCCTTTTTGCACCATTGCATTTGATATCTCTTCAATCCATCTTTTTCTAGGCCGCCCCACTGAAATGGAAGCCTGCTGGAAAGAGATCAGTGGGCCACTGGTCTCCTTCCAGCAGGCTTCCATTTGAAGTATTTTTTTGGGCTTCTTTTCATCATCCACCCTCATGACATCTCCGTACCATCTCAACTTATTTCTTTCTATTTCATTTAGCAATGGTTTTACATTTAAATCTTGTTGTTTCTTATTTTGTGTCTCCGTGTCACTCTCTTTATCATGGCCTATGTTTAATAATGATAGCAATAGTAATAGTAATAGTCTTATTGACTAATAGTTACAGGTAAGCCGTTAATATGCACTCATAAATTATTCTATGCCATGCCCCGAAATTTCCATATTATATACGATGAAATGGGATAGCACTATGTTGTTATCCACTTGGATAATTATGAAATTAAGGGTGTTGCCCGGGCAACTAGGGCAACACCCCTGTGTCCGCCACTGAAGCCATGTAATACACTGTAATTAACCAAGCAGATTTTGACTGCCCACCATTTATTAATTTTCATTTCAGGGTGGATTATTGACCTCCATTGTTTCAATCGGACTTCTCATCTGGCTTGCAATTACCCCAAAAGAGAATGAGGGCAAACGAATTGGACAGTTGTCTGGTTTTGCCCTATGTACAGGTTAGTTGATGGTGGAGCTCTGTGTGATTTTCATAATATGTGGTAAACTTTTCATACACTCCACTAATGTCTACTGTCCTCTATATGACTAGGCACTATACTGTTAAATCCATCGCAGGCCTGGCAAAATTTGATTGTTACATGAGCTATTTCTTAATTTTGTACGCTTCCAACAACATTTTACTTGTCTGTACCAATGTCTCTTTTTTCAATTTTTCTTTCTTATTTACAACTCATTGTATGTGACAAGTAGAATGTAGAAAACCAATTTTACTTGCCCATTTACAACTCACATCATGTGACAAATGACATGTATTGAACCAGTCTTATTTTCTCCATTTGATTTGAGTTTGTGTCAAGTAGCAGGTACCAACCAATATACCAATCTTTTCTCCATAGAAAAAAGTAGAAATGATTAAATCTAAGGCTGGAAACATGACCTAAAAGTATGTAGTATAAATTGTAAGTCCTGATGACTTCAACTAGACATGTGCATACCTATGTTGAGTCATGTCAAAGCATGTGAAACTGCAAAACCTATACTTGTAGTGTAGCGTTTTACATTTTTGTATTTGTCACATGCATGTACAGTTAATATAGTGAAAGGGTTTGACAGGCCTATAAATTTGTGATGCTTTCTAAATAGTATTACTTTTTTCTATCAGGAATGTCCCTGGGGCCTCTTCTTGATGCTGTCATCAATATTGATCCAAGTATTGTAGTGACCGCCTTGATGGGCAGTGTTGTCATATTTGTGAGTCTCAGCCTCTGCGCCCTTTACACACAACAGCGCTACTGGTTATTCATTGGAGGTATGTATTGGTTTTAAATTGGTTTGGAAAGCCTATCATTAATATTTTTTTAAGACAAGTGTTTTGCTGCTGAAATGTTTTGCATACAGGGAATGTATTATGTAGCAGGCCTCAAACTTCATCAAGGCCTCTGGTGCCAACTCAATTGGCCTGGTGCTTTAACAAATTGACCATCATTAAGGCCACTCTGGCCTTGGTGCCCCTTATTCACAATAATTCATGATGGTACAGTTTACAGAAAAGGCCTCTTGTGCCCTGTTTATGCTGTTGTACTCAAAATCTGGCCAAATTGGCCATGCTCCTACGAAGCTCAAATTCGAGGCTTGATGTAGATGATTACATTTACCTCATGATATTGAGCCATAATAATTCTAGATTAATGTTTAGAATTATAAAGTATTATGGTTTCGGTTTTTATTTCAAAATCACCTCATTTCCTTCTAATGTATTAAATTGGATTTTTAATAATGGAATGAAATAAAATGTCAAAAACTGTAAAATAATGAGAGTTATTAGTATGAGTAAAAGTAAACTTTTAAATATTATTTCATACCATATTGTCCCAAAAGCGTTGGTGAGTATGAATGAATATAAGTACCTTGGGGTCACCTTGTCATCTAAACTTGATTGAGGGCCTGTATCTAATGTTAAAAATAAGTCATCAAAGACTCTTGGATGTAGCAACCCTAAATTGTATAATCGTTTGGTTTTTCCTGGTCTGGTATATGGTGTGCCCCATGGTATCTTTATCAACCTTCGATTCAATACATTATACAAGGACTTACAAAAACTTCAACGTAGGGTTACCATATTTAACATTTGTTCATAGTGTGTCCAGAACTAATGCTGTTTATTACCATTTATTTTACTACTTTCCACTCCCAATTTAATAACCTACCTCTGGATGGTAAAGATAGTATAATATTTTTCGTTTTCTCAATTCACTTAAGAAACAACTTCTCCCAGATATTGTGTATACATTGTTAATTATTTTATCTGTTTTGTGTTTATATATGTATTTTAACAATTTAGGCCAACAGGGGACTACCTTACAAAGTTACAAAGTGTTAACCAATGATATTGCTTGTTTTTAATTAACTGTATAGGCTTAGAATATTGTCTCGAGTTTTGAAATCGAAGAGCAAACATTAAACGTTATAGAACGTACATGCTCAAGTGTATAGGAGTCCAATCTTGCACAATTTTTCACAAATGTACGCTCAGAGTCTTCAAACATTAAACAAAATGTATTAACACAAGGGAACCTCATTTGGGGTTATCTCCATGAGTTCTATAATTGCGGATAATACCATGTCCATTGAGAGCTATGCTACACAGCGATTATAACATTGTTCCTTATTTGAGTACTGTATTTACATTTCTTTCATGATTTAGCCATACATACATATACACATACGCATGTATGTGCTACGCAAGTATGTTTGATGATGACATACGTCACGACTATGTGTGAAATATTGAGTCAAAAAATTATTTTATATTTTTTTCTTTCATTTTGTTAGGAAGCCTAATGTCCATGTTGTCCATGCTTGTTGTGTTGAGCTTTCTCAACATATTCCTTCGCTCAGCCATCATCTTTCGGGTAATTATATTATTTTTCATTTTATGTGGTAAGCCTACTTGTCATTATTATGAGACATGCTTATTAACATGGTATGGAAGATTTTACCATTTATATTCATGGTAAGGCCAAGAAATTTGTTGTATTTCCCTATTAGCTCCAAAATTTAGAGGGTTGGTAGGTTGATAATTGGTCATTTTGTTATTGTACAGTAAATCTATACTATGGCAAGGCTACCTCTCAGATTCCACTCAAACTGTAATTTTATATGCTATAAAAACAAAAAATATAAAACAGCAGAAGCATTGAATTTTAAAGAGTAATGAGTTTGGTTTCAAAATTTAACCCTTTTGACTTGGGCGAATATTATTTCAACTTGAAAAACTCATTGTTTGCAATAAATATTCAGTGAAAATTGCCACTCAGATACACAGAAACCGCGTCTTATTTGAAAATTGGCCTGGGAGGACGTTTGGCAGCCATTTTGATTTGGTACCAAAGTGTTCAGAATACTAATATTTATATTAGCTGTAATGGAAAACTTTTCCAATAAGTTGCCAGGAAATAGTTATTGTCAGAAAACGAAAATCAGGGTTATTAAACATGTTAATTTGGGCAGGTAACACTTTGGATAAAAGTACTGTAAATTAGTTAGTTATGTAATACATATCAACACGAAAATATTTAGAATATTAATGTTTATATCTGTAATGAAAAGTTTTTTGATAGGCTGCCAGGAAAATTTATTGCCAGAAAACATTTTTTTGGGGTAAAAACACGATTTTTGATGGATTGTTTTCAGGGTTATTAAATAGCTTAGTTGGTGGAAGATAACAGTTTGGATAACAGTAAATCTGTTATGGCACACATATCAACATGAAAATATAACATTTTATGTAAAAAAATGTACTTTTTTAAAATGATTATTTTTCTCAATTTTTCTAATAAATATAAATGACTATGACTATGCACTTTATAAAATGCTGTTAATGAAACAAAAGTGTTTTATAAAAAAATGAAAAAAAAATGTGCTTCTACACAAAATGTAGTAGCATTTAAAAAGGCCCGAAGGTAATTAAAAGCAAATTCCATTTAATGAAAATATCTCAAGAATTAAAAACCAATTTCAAACGTTTTTGATTTTCAATGCGCAAGAGTTTAAGAGTAAAAATCTGCCACCTTTTTTAAAATTAAATAATGTAAGTGTATACCGCACAACCTAAATCCTATCTTTTTATTAATCATTCCTCTTATTTTTTCAGTGATGCTGACAACCCAGCGGATGGCTTTCTAGAGCTTCCTGAGGGGCCCATGAGAATCATCCATACTATACCTATTAATCTCTCTGACATCCCTATTCATCTTAGCTCTGTGACGCAGCACAAGGCTTTAGGATGGGACCCTGTTAGTAACATTGACCTAGGTCATGTTGCAATTCTTTATATATTCCATTGTATAATGTATTTACCAAATCACTCAAGTCTGGGGTTTTCCTACGTATTGGAAATGCTCTAATATCGTTCCAATTTATAAGAAAGGACTTAAGGATGATGTTAACAACTACTGACCTGTCTCACTGCTGCCTACTATTTCTAAAGTTTTGGAGTGTATTGTATTCAATTCCATTAATCTTCGTATTGCTCATGACATAGCTGATAAGCAACATGATTTATGTCTGGCAGGTCATGGAAGACAAATTTTGAATGTCTCCTTGCACCTGCCTACAAAGTTATCAAATGTAGGGAGGAATGTGATGTAATTTATAGAGATTTCTTATGTGCGTTTGACAGGGTATCGCATGCGCTGTTAGTTCGCAGTTACACAATTTTGATTTTTGTGGTAGTTTGCTGTCATGGCTCACTTCCTATTTGGATGGTAGGCAGCAGCAGCAAAGTTGCCTCAAGTGTCCCTCAAGGTACAATTCTGAAGCCTTTGCTCTTCAATATCTATATTAATGATCTTATTTCTCTTTTTAAACACTCTAAATGCCTTCTTTATGCTAATGATCTTAAACTCTTTAAAATTATTCCTTTCCTCGATGATGCTCGCGGGCTCCAGGAGGATCTGAAAACAATGTACCATTGGGTGTCAGCGTCCATTACATGATAATACATCCATATAAGTATCCATATCCATACCTCATTTTGGTGTCTATTTGTTCAGAATATGTATATTTATATTTATTGTAATGAAACTTTTTTCACAAATTTCACTGGAAGTGACACTTTGAACTGGTTTTCTCAAGATTTTTGGAATCTGAAGATATTCCACAATCATTTTTTTTGTCGCAAAATGGAAAAATTGAGTCAATATTAAAAACTATTCCCCATTTTATAGTCTTTAAAATGAGGGATCAATTGTCAAAATTGAACATCTGTGTATATATTCCCCAAAAACTTTTCACATTTTTCATTGAATCAGTGAAATTGATTTTTTTCACCTAAAATCAGCAAAATATGGACTGCTGGATTTTTAAATACCATAGTTGTGCATTGGGGTCAAGCTGCTTCCACCTCTTAACAAAAAGAGATAGTGTGAACAACTGTTTGTCAATGTAAAAAAATTCACTCTTAACTTTGGCACCACAGTGTTTAGGATAGTAATTTTTCTATTTGCTATAATGGCATAGTTCCTTGCTTGGCTTGTTATCACCTGCAAACATTTTGGGGTGATTTTTACGGTTTTTTTCTTATTTCTTTATTTATTTAGTGGTAGAACATCTTAATTTAGGGCAAGTAATGGTTGTATTGACAGCAAACTGATAACTTTTGTTTTTCATACTAAACTAGGCAATTGTAAACGATTACACCCTCACCATGTTGTTCTAGCCAAAATTGTCTGAATCATCAGTTACTTTAAACATTGGTAGATTTAGATGGCAGTGGATATCTATGATAATACATTTGCATTATGAATTATTTTGGAAACTAAAGACACTACATTAAAACCATAGATTTATCATTTACGGCTAGATGTTGAACTTCCACGGAATACATAGCCCAAAGTGCAGTTCCATGTATGCACCTACTATTCCGGAATCCAACCAATCAAATCATGTTAAGTTCTAATGCTCTTGCTACGTCAAAATTGCGCCCCAATCTTTCATAGAAGTTTCAAATTTATCAGTAAAAAAAAGTAAAATTAATCCAAATATAAAGACATTGATAACATGAAATATATGACACATTTAAATAATCTGACAAAAGAATGTAAAAAAAACAATAATTGTAAAACAGTTATTATTATTTAACTTGCATGTTTGTGATGAAGGCTGACAAAATCAAAATAGTAGGCACCTACATGGACTGTAATTCTATAGTGTTAAGTTCACCATCTAGCTGTAAATAATATATCTATGATTAAAACCCAAAACATACTAAAGATAGACTTCAACATAGGTCCGCATTAGGCCTAATAATATAACCAATTAGTTAATCTGTGAACCTTAGATTAGCTAAAGAATTTATAGTTTTGCTTAAAAAATCAGCAAGTTTTAGTCAGTTTGCCTAATAAAAAAATGACCTTAGAGAGAATATAGATAATAACCAGCTGAAACAGTACTGTTGTCAAACAAAAGCACTAATGCAGGGGTTTAATAGAGGGCAATAGAGACAATATCATATAGATTCGAATCTAGAATTCATGATTTTAGGTAAATCAGCACCAAACCTCGAAAGGACCTACTGTATATACTGTTTATACTGACATTGTCTGAAAATTTGAAGTAAATCGGGCAAATAGTTTTTGAGATATAGATGCAGACAGACAGAGCTCATTGCAATACCCTTTCCCACTACAGTAGGGCAAGGGTAAATACTTGTTTACTAGCAATTGTTGTTTACCTGGAAACATCAAGAAACAGCAAATAAAAACAAAAGCATTCTTGAAATTTTGATACTAAAATTAAGTCTGTGTTAATTTATTCTATTATTATAACCTACATGTACCTTAGTGGGGAAGAGGTGCTGTTAATTGTGATAAAAATACTGTACATAAAAGGAGTTAAAACATTAAATTAATGCAACTGAATTAGTCATTAAACCACTGACACCTCCCACATCCAATCCGGGGGGGGGGGGGGAAGGTCTATGGTCACTTAGAGGTGAAATGTCAACTAGAGGTCAGGACAGGTAGAGGATGAGGGTACAATTGCTAACGATTGTTAAGGTTATTTTTTAACCTGTTTGAATATTCACAAAGAGCAATGGAAAATCTGCCTCATATTGAGAATATGTGTCAACATATGAAGAAAATATTCTTTCACATTATAAATATTCAACAAGACAATTTTTTGGAAGGAGATAACTAAAATACCAAAATTTAATTTGGTACAGTATACTGTACCTGTACAGTCACTTTGTTCTGTGCTACTACGGTGACAACAATGTTGTTATTTATAGTGTACATTTAAGTAAACTTACAAAAACTCTCCTAGAATACCAGAGTTGAGTGATTTAAATTTTTACAAGGAGAGCAAAATGCTCTCCTCTGTAATCATAGGAGAGCAAATCGGTGCTTTCCTGCAAATTACAAACGTGATGCACTGGAACAGTATATACTTTACCCCAAATAAGTAATAATATGGATCTTCATTTTAATCATTTTATTTTTTTGACAGTTTGAGATTTATGTGGGATTGTTCATGTTCTGTGGATTTGTACTGTTTGACACCCAACTGATAATTGAGAAGAAACGTAATGGGGACAATGATTTTGTCTGGTATGTGATATTTTTATACTTATCAGTTCCATCTAGCAACAGGTACCACTGATTACTCTAACAGTTCCATCTAGTGACAGGTACCACTGATTACTCTAACAGTTCCATCTAGTAACAGGTACCACTGATTACTCTAACAGTTCCATCTAGTAACAGGTACCACTGATTACTCTAACAGTTCCATTTATTAACAGGTACCACTGATTACTCTAACAGTTCCATCTAGTAACAGGTACCACTGATTACTCTTAACAGTTCCATCTAGAAACAGGTACCACTGATTACTCTAAACAGTTCCATCTAGTAACAGGTACCCCTGATTACTCTATACAGCAACTAATCCAAACAAATTTGATCACCTGCCCTTTTTACAAGAATCTTGGCATCTTAAAATTATTATAATCTGAAATTGTCAATTCATTTCCACACAAGAACCACGAGTGTAATAAATAATTATAGCCTTAGATTTATCATTCTTATGAAACAATAATTTTATTCTTCTAGGCACTCTGTTGATCTGTTCCTTGACTTCATTAACATATTTCGTCATCTTCTTGTTATTCTCTCTGACAAAAATGTAAGTATATTTTAAAACAATACTATTATTTATAAAAAATAATAAAAATAAAATTACTATTAGGCCTTATTTTAAGGTCTAAAAAAGTCTTAGTGTTGCCTAATCTTGATCAATTCAAAATCTTGAAAATCAATTTCTGCATTTTTTATATCTTCTGATTTTTTTGGATAAATAAACCGGTCCTGGAGATTAGCAAGAGTCACCTTGACCTTATAATAATAAATCAGTATAATTTATTTAACAATATTAAATGAAACCTTAATCTCTTGGCATCACTATGAGTGATAATGCTTATTTATTATCAATTTATTTCAATACTGTTTTATCAGAGTTGGTCTTGTAGCGAAAGGTGATCATTAGGTCAAAAAAATTGTTTGCCCTTTCATTACAAAAATCAGGAGGGTTGGTACTTAACTTCTGTTTTCATATGATGTAAACAGTGGATGTTTCATTTAGTTTAAAACAAAACTCAAAGGGCAAAGGCATGGAAAGATGGTTATATTTATAAAAACTGCAGGTCATTGATGTATGGCTTTCAAAGTCACCATGAACAATGTGTACTGCACACGTTGTAAGTGGGGCTGCTGATTTAAGCCATTTCACAGTTCTAACTGGTCAATCAACAAACTATGTCCTGCTGATCCCTGATGATTTTCTACACGAACCTCAATTTTACAAATGCCTATAACGGCCATTTTATTCTAATATTTTGATTTTTAATTATAAGATATTTCCAAAAATAAATTATATTTAATAGTTTACTGTTAATAAACTATTCTTTAACATTAGTGTATTGTTTACTTCTAAAATCCGCATCTTCAGTCTAAATAGCAGGTCTGACTAGCTCCCAGTTCCTTAATAACCTAGGCCTACCTAGCATCACGAATAGCAACAGCCGATGACAGCAGGAAGCCTAGCACACTGGTCATGCATCGGTGTGCGTTAGAAAAACATTTTAATACACGATAATGACTTCTAACTTAACTACCCTATTCAGTCATGGTGGAAAAGGTTATTAAAACACAGAGTGTTGCTATCAATACAAATTTACTATCACTTTGTTAAAAAAAATGTATAAGATGTAGATTTAAAACACCATCAGATATCGTGAATAAACAATAACGCCATCTTTACACTAAAAACACCGCCACCGTATTGCTAATACAACCACCCAGTGGTCCCGACAATCACCCAATCTTTACCACTTGTAATATTACGTATGCACAGCTGCCGTGCATATAACATTCTCACAGCTCTCCCTTCCCATGTTTGATTTTAACACAGGCAGTCTCCGGCTTGGTTGGCAAGTGGACAATTACTGGCAACTAAAATACATATATTACGAATCCTTTCAATTATGAATGCCACTGGGCCCATGCTGTACACAATTGAGGGTATTTACTGTATATGCAAATTGATGTAAATGTGTAAATTAGATTTATTATTTGCTGTAACTTTTCTTTCTTTATATGTACAGGATAAGCGCAAGAAGTAGGACGGCGGCAATTGAGTTATGGATATGCAATGATTGTTTATAGCGATTTGGCCTGGGGTTTTACATAATTATTATTGTATAATATAGCGTGTCATTTTGTAATAGACTGTGGCAAGGCATAATATAAAAAAATAGGTTTTGTTTTGGTAAATATTGTTTTAGTGGTGCACTGATATTTTAGTGATATTTATTGCATAGTGACTTAGAATCATTATGAAATTTATTGCATTTTTAACAATAACATTGTTTATGAATATGTTAATATTTGCTACAATAGCCACCAGTAATGTTTAGGTATAGATTATCACATTAAAGACCACATGACAAAACAGTTTTTAAATTATTTTAATGTGTTGCTCACATTATTATGAATGCAGTCAATGGCATCAAGTACCAAAATGCCAAGAGGTCAAGTTAAATGGTATCTTATGATGTAAAAAGATAGCATTACCATGTGCATACAGTTCAGGATATACAGTATAAGACCTTTCTTGGTCAGTATTGGATTAAAAATGATGACAATGAAAGAGTTATATATCATGTCATGTGGTCTAAATTAATTGAAAAGAAATATCCTATTTCCTTTGATTCCAACAAATTCCTCAGAACCAGAATTACCACCCGTAAATTTCAAGACAAATAGGTTGAAAACAAGACAATGTGTATTGATTAATCAATTTTATTATGAATTGTTTTTATTAAAGCTTCAAAACATATTGCATTAATTTAAATTACATTATTTACATCATTTAAAAAATATTCATAATCATATTAGATGATTTATACATAGTACCAACAATATTTTAACATTGTTTCTTTATAATAGCTTTTTTGTCAGAATGGTATAAATAAATAATGAAAAATTGACTTTGGAATGTTATGTGGAATATTTGTTTACATAATTTAAGATACTACCATATTACATGCATGCATGCATTGCTTGTTGAATTTGTTTTTACCGAGGGCAGTATAGCCCCAAAACGATTTAGGGAATTTTATGTGAAGTACAATTATCTTGTGATTAGAAAAAAATATTTTTTAAGGTTCCACTATAAAACTTGAACAGGAGTCTGAAGGCCGTTTTTTCCACGTGAACAAAAGGTTAACAGTTGTACGCCTGCGCAGTTTCATTTTTCAATCAAAATCTTTCGCAAGACCTTTTGCTTTTTGCTGCAGCAAATTTTGTGCTAAGTGAAAAAATGCAGAGTCAATACATGTGAATACATGTATAAACAGCAACTATATTTCTCTGTTTTTTTCTATAAGTGTTATAAATTTGCAGTGTAATCTTTGGTTTTGGCATTATTAAAGTGTGTGTGTCTGTAAATTTTGCAACAATGATAAGAGTTTTTGAAATTTTTTTGATGCGAAGTGTGAATAAATTTGCAGGCGTACAATCATTTGCTTTTGTTCACGCAAATAAATTTGCCTAGTGGAAAACAACCTTAAGGGTGTGCTTACACACTGTACAAGCAAGTTACATTTCATTGTATTTTTTACTGGCTGAGTCAATCCTCCAAAACTAGCTGTAATTGCTTGAAGTAGGCTCAAAGGACTTTAATCTGTTTGTGGTATATAACACTTTTACATTATTTGAATTAACATTCTCTACTGACATTTATGTTATCAATAAATGCTCAAAAATGTTACAATTATGTATCAATGACAATTGTGACTTTGAAATGCATTCAAAAAATTCACTTTACAAAAAGTTTGAAGCATCTGTGTTTGATGAGGTCATTTTTGTAAATTCTTGAAACAGACATTTTTTGAGGTTATAATCACACAGAATCAGAACTAGAAAATGTTCATATCATAGAATTTAGCCATACAGAAAGAGCCATCTGACAATCCAATTTAAA
The DNA here is from genome assembly GCA_025631205.1 of Nesometra sesokonis. NCBI lineage: Eukaryota > Metazoa > Echinodermata > Crinoidea > Comatulida > Antedonidae > Nesometra > Nesometra sesokonis. Next base: position 16,166 of record JAOTQE010116996.1, read on the forward strand.
GTAATAAAAAGCCTCCTAAGCAGCATAAACTTAAAAAAAAATTGGAAGTTTGCTAAATTATAGCAGTAGTAAAGACACTGTGGACTATGTTACGGCACAGTTTGGTAAATTTACCAAAATGTGCAGGACATTGACGGCACATTTTGGTAACTTCAATAATCACACAATCATCACAAAGATACATTGTAAGTGTAATTGGTTTTTGACCCCACCGAAAGAATTCGGTAGCCTAAGGGGACTATGAAGCCGCGTGGGTGTGTGATGTGCTCGAAATTATAAGATTTGCTTCTGATTGCTCGAGCGGGGTTGGTGAAATCTGTCCACAAATTGTGTTCTATCTGTCCACATTACGAGCTTATGGCCCTGTGCACAATACGAGCTTAGGTCCTTGTCCACAATATGTGTGTTTTTCAACAATACTTTTTTTATCTGTCCACATTACGGATTTACGGCCAATGTCCACAATACGTGTTTACTTCTTTGTACACAATGCGTGCTTCATCTGTCCACAGTACTTGCTTTTTTGTCTGTCCACAATACGTGTTTTATCTGTTCACACGGGCTGAGGTGCTCTTGTCCACATGTGTTTTTTTATCTGTCCACAATACGTGTTTTATCTGTCCATAATACGTGTTTTTTTCTCTGTCAACAATACGTGCTTCATCTGTCCACATTACTCAGTTTTAAATTTACCTTTAACCTGGGAAGAGAACTACACTCCTAAAGACAACACAAAATTTTGCCCCGGCACCCCTCTATCTATGCCGCATCGGGCCCCCTCTATCCAGCTCTGCTGGATCCACCGTGTTGTCTGTCCACAATATGGAGCCAGAGATAGAGTTGCAAGTGCGACAATGGAAATAGAAGTAAATATTTTTTGTCCAATAGTTTACGCGCTACACGTGTGCTTTTAAGATGTATTGAAACTTCCTGTAGTTTAGCGATTTTTTTATGTGAATTAATGTAATTTTAATATTATATAGTCCTATAAAAAAAGTCATAATAGTATATTTTAAATACATGATTGCTTGTAATATTGTAATACTGTTAACAACTTTAGAACATAAAAACATTATTTTGTAATACAAACATAAAAAAGTCGAATGAATTTATGCTCTACAGTTGTTAACAGTAATAAAATTTTAATTAATACAAGAAATCATGTTTTTAAAACATACTATTGTGACTTTTTATTGGACTATATAACGTTAAAATTATCTTAATTTTCGTAAAAAATCGTTAAACTACAGGGAATTCCAATACATTTAAACTCGCAAGTGTAGCGCCTGAATTATTGGACACAAAATTGGATTGTTATTGTTGCACTTGAAACTCTTTCTATGGCTCTGACTTAATATTGTGGACAGACAAAATGGCGGATCCAACAGAGCTGGATAGACTGAGCTCGATGCCGGATAGAGGGGCCGGTACCAAAGTTTGTGTTGTTTTTTAGGGGTGTAGTTTCCTGCCCAGGTTAAGGCTCAATTTCAAACTGGATATATGAGAAGCAATTTTCACAGTTTATTTCAAACAATAAGTTTTCAAGTTTAAATGATATTCGTCCGTCAGTCAGAAAGAGAGGGGGGCGGGTTGCGTCCCCCATTAGCTGCCTGGACAAAGCCCGTGTTGTAGTCGGATAAATCATGCATTGTGGACAGATGGAGCTCGTATTTTGGATAAAACACGTATTGTGGGAAGATGAAGGTCCGTATAGTGTACAAGAGAGCTCTCAGCCCGTATATTGTGGACAGATAAAACATGTATTGTGGACAGATGATGCCCGTATTGTGGACAGAGAAAAAAAAACATGTATTGTGGACAATGCCCTAAGCCCGTATTATGAACAGATAAAAAATATGCATTGTGAAAAAGAGCGCCTCATCCCGTATTGTGGATATATGAAGCCTACTGTGGACTGAGAAAAAACACGTACTGTGGACAATACCCTAAAGTACGTATTGTGGACTTATAAAACATGTACTGTGGACAAGAGCACCCCATCACATATTGTGGACTTATAAAACATGTACTTGGACAGATGAAGTCCGTATTGTGGACAGATAAAAAAAAACACGTAGGCCCATTGTGGACAAAAACACCTCAGCACGTATTGTGCACAGATAAAACACGTATTGAGGAGGACAGATGAAGCCCGTATTGCGGACAAGGACCTAAGTCCGTATTATCAACAGACGAAACACGTATTGTGGACAAAAACGTGTATTGTAGACCGATAAAAAAACATGTAGGCATATTTTGGACAAGAGCACCTCAACACGTATTGTGGACAGATAAAACACGTCGACAGATGAACCACGTATTGTGGACAAAGAAAAATACACAATCCTTGACCGTAATAAGTCTCAAGTCCAGTTACCAAAATGTGCAGGCAAATTCACTTTTAACTGCACATTTTGGTAACAGTTGATCCCGTCAGGTATAGGTGCACTATCGGCACATTTTGGTAACAAATTTTTGTTACCAAAACTGCACATTTTGGTAATTTACTAAAATGTGCAATTTACCAAAATGTGCCGTCACAGGGTCTCCTTACCATTCATTTACTAAGCTAATTTATTTTGAAGGGTTTATAGTCTGTATTCATGAAGATCACAAAATCATGACATGACAGTTTTGTTTGTTTACTGTGCAAGTGATAACAAGTCGAATAGACAATAAGTCATGGTAAACTGAACTGTACAAATAAAAGAAAGTTAATCCTTAGTTATTTTTTACATGTGTTCAAGCATCAGACTATTATTATTTGTAGTGTAAAATACAATTACATTTATAGTGGTCTAGGCTAGTTGCTGTAGTTGGCCAGTGTCACCGACTCTTCGTGCACTGCACACCATCACTTTTATTTATCCAACAAAACTGGGCTAGTATCCCTATTCTCCAACCACCTCAATATACAATGCGATCTACTACTACTACTGATCCAAAACTATACACGCAAATGAAGCCATTTTTCATCGTGCATGGTATTAACATCACCTGCTATGCAAATTTCACATTTCTGCGACTACGCCATAGCAGCTTGTTACGTCGTGCAGTCCAACACGACCAAAATGATGTCGTTTGTTTCTCAACAGATATAGCAAATTTTGACTGACATTGACAGGAAAACAGCCATTAGTGGGGATTAAGTCAATTGTAAAATCTTAGCAAAAGCATACTGTACATTACAAAAAGCAGATCTAAACAATAAGCATGCGCATGAGACGTTGAAGAAAGAAATATATATGCAAAATATGAAAAACTTTTTTTTGCATTACATGTCTGATTCAAAATTGGTGACACACCCAACCCAGTCAACATAGATTTCCTAATGCTCTCCCGCACCATAAAACATGTCTGGATCCACTAATGTGTTCTCATTTTGATATTTTTTATTAGCAATTCAACCATTTTTTTCAATAAATATAATCAGTCAAGGTGATATTTTTACGATAATTAAGTCTAATCTTGTCTTTTTAAAATAGTTCAAAATCAAAGTGTGCCTTTTTAAAATTTTCATTCGAAAATTAAATTTACAAGAGTTGTAGGGTTTAAAACATGTTAATCCACATACATTCAAGTATGGGAACATGGGAACACTGAATACTCCCTCTTACAGTACGATACTTCTTTATGGATGTGAGTCATAACTTAATTATTTTTCTCAAAAAAAATGCATACACTCACATGATATGAAGATAATTTCCAATAGTTCTTTGACCCATTGGATCATTCATTTGTTCATTCTAATTTTGATTGGATGACAATCTACATCTACTGTATTTTTACCAGCTTGATGCACTAAACATTGGAGAAAATTGTTCTGGTTTGTTTTGTATCATTGGATTTGTACTGCTTTAAACAGTTGGGATACAGTATTTGCTTGTTTTGTGTGTTTAGTTTGGCAATGGCTTCATCCACTGAGGGGTGATATGTCTCAATAAAGTGGAATGCTATTGCTTCATATCTGTACAAGTGTATAATAATGATATTACCTTTACAGACATTTTGTCTGCTTCAGTAGAGAAGACCAAATTTGTAGTCCTCTCCTTTTCACTCATTTTCACTAATATTCATTTTCATGGGTACTGAATGAATGGGAAATATTTTTTTAAGTTCCATAGCAACGTCTTTACGACTTTTATATATTTTTTCCACAATTGGACACCTTGATAATATTTCATTCAGATTTTTAATAGTAGATGTGCCATGGTCTTTATTAGACCATTCATTTAACAGAGCTATTGTGAGACTTTCACAGTTATCCTCAAGAGATCTGCGTTTACGATCCAAATTAATAGCTTCTCCAAATGCGCGGTAGTCAGACCCATCATCTCTTTTTTCATCAAGTTTTGCTGCTACTTGAGCAAGAACATTTGTTGGAATCCACTTAACATCACTCTCCCACTGAAACTCCTTAAGGACCTCAAGACTGCTTCCTGTGATAAGTATTTTATTCACATAATCTTCAATTCCCTTCTTGCTGACTATACCCTGTCTATTTTTCTCTGCATCCAACAATTCTTTGATTGAATATGCATGACCAATACGAGGATCTTCACATTTTTGAAGGCACTTCCAACTGAGGTACATCAGCTCTGTTTGTGTACCTGGACAAGTCTTGTCTTTGATGTAATTTACATGCTGGATGAGTCGAAGGAGGACACCATGACATTTGTCAAGACATAACTGGTGTGACATCTTGAAGCAATAAGAAGTTTCAAGAGTGATCTGCACAACAATATGAACAGCTTGTGGGTTGGAAGCCATCTGGATGATAAAATCAACCCCTTTAAGACTGCCCTTCAGACCATCTCTCCATAAGTTTAAATCACCACTTTTCCTTTTGAAATACTTCATCAGTGATGTCTGAACTTTTGGAAAAAATGAGTTTGGAAATCCATCAATTGAATTGGTTTTACAGGAAATTCTTCTACCATAAGCTACAACCTTTGGCTTGCATTGTATGTCAACAATCCAGACATTTGATGGCATGTCTGTTACAAGTTTACAAGGAATCACTACATCCACTTGCTCTTGATCCTCTCTGGTTGACTTAACTTCATAACATAACCCTAAGATTACAAGCAAGTTAATCAGTTCATCCTCATTGTCCAAAATATCTTTAAATTCATGCTTTATCAGTTGCTTTGAGTATCTGTCTGGCTGCTTGTCTGGCTGCGGAAACCTTTCTGCCAGAAGGCGGCCAAAAATCTTGGTGCAAAGCCATTGTGGTGAAAGAATAACACGACATGCATCATATTCTGAATCCTTGGTCTGTAACACTTTTAAAACACAAATCTAAATTGAAAAATACAATATATACATAAGATTTAATGTGATTCACATTCAATTATTTTTTTTTAAACAAATCAATATAAACAGTTCAGCCATTATATTCCCAGTATGGACTATAATAATGATATTTTAGGAGTTTTTAGGTAATAAATTATCATGTACAAATATAAGAAACGATTTAAAATTGTTTTGTACATAAATTGTAATTTTAAAAGTTTATTCAAATTTAGCATTTAGCTCAGTTGGTTTCTGGTGGAAATAACAGTGCTGTGCGCTGAATTGTGGAGACTCACTGCTGTAAGGTTTGCTCAAAAACCATGCTAATCTCCTTGTAATTTGGCTGGAGTGTCAAAATACAAGTTAATAGCGCCCTGTCTTTCGGATGAGACGTTTAGTCCAGTATATAACATGGCTCATGTGCATGTTAAAGTATGCACTGCACTCTTCGGAAAATAGTCGGGGATTGTACTGCCCAATCACCACCAGAAGGACCCCACTGGAAAAAAGTCCATTTCAGACTTTTATGGGCTATCTTTTTTGGTGTTCTAACAACATTGAATAAATCAAATCAAAGTGTGTGTAAATCTACACCGACTTACAAACGCATGTATGCATGTTTGTTAGGGACTCTTCCAAAAAAGACCCTACTGTATTTAGATAAATGAAAGCCATAGTCATTTGTATTTAGATTCAGTTTAGCATAGCCTAGACCAATGACTTTTTTAATTGACAATAGGCTTTCCTATAGTTCCTGTGATATTTAGGTGCGGATTCCCCACACCTCGCACCCTTTTTGACTTGAGAGAACATTATTTGCAACCGAAAACATAATTTTTTCTGGTGAAAATGATCTCTCAGACACCTGGAAAACTTATCTATTTGGAAAGTGGTCTTGGAAAGACCGTATTCCTTCAGCTTGAAACTTGGCACCAGGCTCCTCTCCAGCTGTGTTGGATCCAACCCGTCATATTATAACCAGAATATATTTCATATTTTCTTAGTTTTTACTTCACTTTGAACATAATTCTTATCATTATTACCATCATTATTATTAATCATTCAATTGTTTTCAACTGTTAATAAGACGCTTTAAATTATTGTTTCATAGTATAATTTATATTTATGTTGTTGAATCACGCTAAAAAGTTTTGGAGTAGTGCAATGACCCTTACATGCTTACCTTATGATTAATAATTACCCAAACTTAAATTTAATATACTCTAGTACTCTAATACTTCTAATTTTTCTATTTTCCAATGTGACTGTCAGGTTACCTTTATGTTGAGAACCTCTAGCTAGTTTTTGTAAATGCAATAAGACAACAAACATTTTTTAATAGAAACTACTAAGAAAAATGCAAAACCTTAATGATGTGACAAAGTAACAATGATGCAATATACCGAATTGTAAACATCAAAAAAGGGAGCCTTAATATGAAATGTATAAGACTAAACTGGTATGAACATCTAAGATTTGTCCTGACAATACACCAGCAAAAATAGACCTAAAGTAAGATAACAAGAAAGAAACAAAAACCCTTTGGTAGAACAAAGAAAACATGGACAACTGTTAAAAAAAATTGAAATATACAGTAAGAATCACAAGGACTCTTGAGTCCTTGTCATTTCCATAGTTGAAGTAAATGGCATAGTGGAATGGGCTATGTCTAACTAATATGAGACGTAACGATGATGAACAAATTGAATCAAACTTTGATGCATATAATGTGGACCATTTTCCACATCTTATTGCCCTTTCAACATATTAATCTAAATGCAAAAAGGGCAAATAACTTTTCATTTGCCAGTTATTTATTTGATTCAATACATATCTTAAAACAAATGTTTTTTTTTTTTTAACAATGCTACTTAACAGTGGTGAAAATTTAACGTTTTGAAATGTAGGAAAACATAATGGGTTCATGTTTTGAACTGTGATTACCTTTCTCTGGTTTGTAAAAGCTCTTCTATTAATTAACCCTAACACTAGTAGATTTTGATAAAAGTGTTAACTAGATAAACATTCTCATACATACAAACTTTAATTTTTTAATAAAAAAAATGTACTGTAGATCCCTTTATGTTCACGTGCCCTTAATTTTTGCGATAATATGAAGTCGTGAAATGTTAAAAATCATAAAATCACGAACATTTAGGGCTACGAAAAAAAAGGGATCTATAGTTTTCAGGGGAATCAAATTAATGAACTCTTCTTTTGAAGAATGAGACCACGCCACACATGCAATTAGTGCTAATAGTCGTATTGTATAGTACATGGTTAAATGCATTTTTTGTGACAGTTTGGAAATTAACTGTAATTTGTGTTTTAGAGTTAAATTTCATGCACATCTGTTAAAAACTAGCAACACTGGAAGCTTTTTAAGTTGTGGTCACAACAAAAACACTGTCAATAACAAACAAAAACAGGAGTGAGGTGTTATAAGGTCTGCTTAGGATTTACTTACTGAATCAATTAATTTTTTGGATTTGAAAATATTTACCTCTCCAGTCTTCTGCAGATAATCAGTGGCTCTTTTCAGTTGTTGACAATTAGGTATGATTTCATCATGCACTATTTTAGCATATTCATCCCATGTTTTGACAGGAAATGTATAATTGCAAATTTCCAGATGTTTTACAATTGCTAAACATGCATCAGGAATGTTTCCTTGAATCTGAAAAATAATAAAAGTTATTTTTAAACAAAATTACAATTTAAAGGCATGTTCATTCTTTTGATCTTTATAATATTAAAGCAAAATGAATCGATCATGACACCAATTTGTGTAAATTGACAATATATAAAACTGCTATTAACAAGACCTATAAATATTTCTATTGTTAAACATTAATATAGTTGCAACAATATTGATCCGAGGCTGAGTTAGCTAAAGTATCAATTAAAAATTTTTGTCATTTTAGCCATTTTACTGTGATATTTTTGCCTTATATTTGATTGGAAGTAGACTGTCTTGTAAATTTTGTGGGTTATCCTTGTTACTGACTGTTTTTTTATACCGATTTTTAACACGTTGACTGCCAGCGACGAGTAAACTCACCAACGGGGTGTGGCAGTGTGCGCCAGGGATGAGTATACTCGTCAAAAACAGTGTACCTTTACAACGTTGCTCACGACACATGCGTACAAAGTAAACTTACAGGCTCTTCAGCGGTAGTTCAGGGAAGATACACCTAGACGATAATGTTGAAATAACTTCCGTTTGTTTGTTGTGTTTTATTGCAGGCAG
>JAOTQE010116997.1:0-12840 GCA_025631205.1 Nesometra sesokonis
CGAAGCCCCAACACCAAATTGGGCTTAAAGAAAACACGCAAATCACGTCAAATAACGTGGTTTTTTTTTGCTCGTCAGACTGAAAACCGGAGACACGCCCACCTCAAAATCAATCTTGCCCAACTCGTCGGGGGACCCGTTCACCCTGTCGAGGAAATTGCCCTGCTGTAGGGGAATTTCTCGCCCCGCCACTGTTACAAACAAATCTTCGGACGTTGGGTTATAACCATCGGATCTGTGATTAGAAAGCAATCATGTTAACCATGAGGTTAATATTACGCTGACTTGCATTTTTATAGAAAGGTTACTACCGTGGCTGCAACAAACTGTACAAGGGATATCGCGAACGATTAACGAACAGTACTTGGTCTGGACAATTGTTCCTGCTCCACGGCAGGACATCCATTTGTAGAAGTACTGATGGAAAAAGTCTGGTCTCGGGGCCACTCTATTGCTACTATTAGATATACTTTCTTCATCAGTACTTCTATGAATGTCTTGTCGTAAAGCCGGAACGCTTTTGTCCAGACCAAGTACACTTCGTTAATCGTTCGTACCCTTACGCTAAACGGGTGGCCAGGATGAAGCCATCGGATCTGAGATTGGAAATCAAACATGTTGCCATCACGTTACAATAAACGCTAACCAGTGACGTAACGTATCACCACACTTAAATAAGAACATTAAAGAAAGGTTAGTGGCTGCAGCAAGCTGAGTGACAGACAGAACAATTTTGGAAGGTTTTGCTCCAAGTACAATTCGAGTGGTAAAGAGACTATACTTTATAGCCCTTTATGATTTAAACGTTAAGTCATCCCCAAGTCTAATTGTCGGTTAATACTTACAGATCGTCGCGGGAGGTTCTGTATGTTTTCCGGTGAAACTAAAGAGAAATGGTATACAGTCGTCTTCGGTGACAGTTACGGTGGCTTGTCCATCGTTTTTTTGGGTTTTCATGTCATTGCACCAAACATTGGCCACTAAGCCGTGGGGATAGGTGACGTTGTTACATAGAACTGCGTTATCTGTTAAGAAGGAGGTTGTGATTTGATCAATCAATCAATCGATCGATCGATCGACCGATCAATCAATCAATCAATCAATCAATCAATTAATTAATGAATTAATTAATTAATTAATTAATTAATTAATTAATTAATTAATTAATTAATTAATTGTGATTGTGGTTGTGATTTGATCAATCAATCAATCGATCGATCGATCGACCGATCAATCAATCAATCAATCAATCAATCAATTAATTAATTAATTAATTAATTAATTAATTAATCAATCAATCAATCAATCAGTAAATCAATCAATCAGTCAATCAATCAATCAGCCAATCAATCAATCAATCAATATATCAATCAATCAATATATCAATCATTATATCAATCAATCATGCAATCAATCAATCAGTCGATCAATCAATCAGTCTAATCATTCAATCAACTAATTATACAATTACTCAATCAACCAACCAACCAACATATCAATCAATCAACCAATCGATCGATCGGTCAATGAATCAGGATGAAATTACGGGATTTGGATTTATAAGTAACTGAATGTAATTCTCACCAGGTACGCACTTATTCGGCATCTTCGTTCCACTGGGGATTGTCGCTTTTGTGCATTTCTGTGCGTTGTAGTCTACCGTCCATACCGTGTCCTATAAATAAAGTTGATCACACTGACGTTAAAATTATATAAACTAGGTTTATTGAGTTCCATAATTTATAAGTCAACTATACTAATCATCACAGGTAGAAGAAAAGAAAATATAAAAGAATTACTATGACTGATGCTCGCTCAATTTTTTTGTGAATGATAAACTGAACACCGATTGATTGAACATGTTTATCTTCATGGTAGGTCTGATGAAATGTGAATATTGACAGTCCATATAATTACTGACTTCTGACCTTCCTCCAGATAGTTCCAATATCCATTACATGAATATCATCATCAAAGTGATGATGATATCCGTGGAATGTTCATCGAAACTGTCAAGATCAGTAATTATAATATGGATTGTCAATTAAAAAAATCTTCACACTTTAGCCTGACTGTTTTATTATACAAGCGATGGAACACGCTTGCAGGACCAAACTTTACAGGCAGGTGTAGGCGGCAACATATTGGCAATGCAGGAACGGATTTAAAGGGCAGGCGCAACCGGCGCGCGCCCCTCTAATACCGTAAAAAGTACATGTGCATATGCGCTTCTTCTGTACCTCACCCCTAAAATCCCCCACCAAAAAAAAAAGGATACAGTCAAACTGTAGGCAACGCAAATAACGGTGTTTGTTATTCTTCTTTTTTTTGCCTAATTTGAAAACCTGATCACGCCCGCCCTGTCGGGAAATTTGCGCTCCCTTTCTCACACGATCCTGGATCCGCCCCTGCGTTGCCGAAAAGAAGCAATGCCTCTTTAAGATTTTAATATGGAGTTTAGTTGTATTAAGCATACCTTTTTAAAATCCTCAATTACTAGATTATACGTCCTGCTGCCGCCGCTCATGTAAGCAGTTGTATTGTAGTACATCCGAGACTGTTTAAAATCGGCAACCACTGTTACGACCTCGGAAAAACTATCGAAGTATTGATAGTCCTGTTCAATGTGAAAACCAATTAGAGAACCTGTAAAATAATATATTTCAATAAATAACCTATGCTGCATCAATACAAGGTGGTAATATCATTGGCAGTATATGGTGGGTACAATTCGTTGGTTGTATCAGCTGTAGCATGTATTCTGCTTTGAAGAAGCATACCTGTGTAAGAAATGTGACGTGTGACGAAGTGTACCCGGCATATACGGCCAGATACGCGAGCGGGTATCGTATTGATAGAGGAGAATCGACTTTCGATAACAGTTCATCATTTTTCGTCTTTTCAAAGAGTACCGGTACATTATAAAAAGTGCAATTTTAAGTAATTCTTGATGCATTATGTGAATAAATTGAACTGGAACTTGAGCTCAGACTAGATACATGCACTTTGGCAGTGTACGTTGAGGGTTAGAGTCTTTGAGGCTTCTGTCTCCATCAGTGGAGCCTATCCAGGATTGAGTTGGGAAGGGGAGGGTAGGTTTAAACACCCATTTGATTTTGAGAGCAAAAATCCCTAACGCTACTTGCGCTAATATTCACTGCTCTATGCCACTAGGAAGTCTCTTTTAGCCACATTTTATTTACTAGTCCATGGTCATTGTAACCATATATTTTTTGGTCAAATTTATGGGTGCAGTGGGTACTTAAGCCTGTTATATTCAACTTCCCCACCCACTTCGGTATCCCACAACACTGGTTAAATAAAAATACATCAACTTCTAGTAAAACAAGTAGATCTTTACATACCCATATCGACAATAAACCTATCAGGCTTCAAGCAGCATTTTGATGGTGGCTGTCCGTTACCAACCACCAGAGAACAAATCACCAGGATTAATACTTTGAAAAAATACATCTTTAATTTCAGATATGTACCAACAATATATTTATGTGGATGTCCTATGCAAGTTCGGTTTTGCTCGATATACAACACTGATGGTAACTGGGGTTATTGATCAGTGTTATATCATCACTGTTCCCTGGTTATATAAACATGATTACGATAACAGTTTATAATCGAAAACAATGATAATGATAACTATTGTAAGTAGGTATTTAGTTACATTAGCTATAGCGAGATAATAGTGAGGTTTCGCAAATTTACGAAATCCGATAACGAAATCCAATTCGTCACACATTTTTAAAGTTGCTAAATGTGTTCTAAAATATATCAAATTTTCCAATCCGTCATCCTAAAATACTGACAAACTGTTACCGGTATTCAAACGTTACAAGAATTTGTGATGTACGGTGTCCGTTTTGGTTTTCGTATTCCGTAAAGTTGCTAAACCTCACTATTAATCTGATATAAAAATTTTGCATTTAGGAATTTGTAACACCGTTACTACAAGTATCTGATTGTGTTTCTTTTGATGAATTATAGTTTTGAGGGGTTTTTTTTCAAAATTGTTGCGCCACACACCATGCTTTATTGTATTATATGTATGTTTTCGAAAGATATAAATCTAAAACAAACAGCAGAATTAGTGTATAGCTTAATATAGTTAAAATGTGGGCTTATCATGTAAAGCCAAAAATTATTTGTATAATACTAAGTAAGTTAATTAACGTTATAAGTGTTAATTATAATAATTATTTATTCATTAGATATTTTGAAGTTATACTAACAATCCTAACAATCATTTAATCTCACCGTCATGCAAAACTAATGAATCAAATTGATGAACTCTTATCGATTAAATTCTACGATTGACGGGACAATGTTCCATTCACAAGTTGCGTTAGACAAAAGGGGAAACCCCATTAACGACACCTGCACGCACACTTAAACTCTCACCATTATAGACTGTGACGTTAAGCCCAAACTTATATTCGTGTTAAGTGGTTGTTTAGTAGTATAATTAAATTTAAATCAGTTGCCAATAAACAGTTCTGATTGTAATGCCGATTGGAATGGCCAATTTCAAAATTATAATTTTCTCATTATTTTCAATTGATCATGACCGTGTGGCGTATAAACTTTTCTTTGCATTGGTGTACGGAGGAATATCTTTGGTGATGAACTTTTCAGCGCTGTATTTTAAGCAGCTAGGCCTGGAATCACACGAGATTGGGCTAGTGTCCGCTGTCCGACAAATCTGCAGTATAGTCTTCGTGCCATCGTTATGTCCGATCGTCGAAATAAAACGATTTAGAAAACTCGTTCTAGTTATTGCCATCGTGTTTTTAGTTTGCTGTATTACGCCCGTTGGTTTTATATTTAAACTGAGTTTCTTTCAGTGTGACAATGCGATGTTAGATTTGAACATTCTAGACAATAATACAATACCTTCATGTTGCTCAGGTAAACACGTACCGATAGAGGATGACTCTAATGGGCCAGATCTTGCGCACTGGTTGGAAAGTGGAAGAGCGTCAACCATTCCAAAATCTCGTATACATTGCGCTTTTATAATTATTTGTATTTTATACGGATTAGGAGATGTGGCGTGGACTGCAATAAGAATTATTTCTGAAGTTTCGTTGACAGAATCTTTAGGAATAAACAGTGAACGATTTGGAACGTCGAAAGTGTATGGAGCGGTCGGCGCCGCATTCTTGTAAGTATCATCCTTGCCGAATATTTCCGAGGTCTCAGTTTTAAACATACTCTGGCTTAAACTTGCCAACGATCGTAAAACAGTGGTGAATTAGGGTGCTTCCCCCACCGCCGGTAGAAAATGAAATAAAATTAGCATACCTTAAATGACGATACGACCACAAAAATATCGTAAAATAGAAGTAATATGGGTGTTTTGTTTTATGTTTTTGTTTTGTTTTTTTTTTTTACTTGCAAAATCCGATCGGGTTTTAGCACCCCCCCCCCCCCCTTTCTCCCAGGGGCGGATCCAGGATCCACCAAAATGGGGGACCCACTTCCAGATCCTGGTGGGCGTGGTGGCCGGTAGTATTCAAAATTTTGCAAAAAAATAAATTTTTGGTTTCAAAAAGGGGGCCGGGTCCGTTTGCCACCCCCTCCCCTACCCTTCAATCCGCGCCTGCCTCCGTTCCTAAATCCTGGAAACGCTCCTGTAAGAATGGCAGAATTGAAGCTAAATTAGCTAGTATTTAAAACAATATTCTATGGTTAATTTTTTTATCAATTGCAGTACTCTGGTTGTTGGATATGTTATTGACCAAACGAAAGAGACGGTTCTCACTTGTGGAGCTGAAACGGAATATACGGACTATTCCTACTGTTATGTAGTAAACGCCGTGCTATTTTCATTGGCAGCCGTCCTAGTTATAGTCGTTTTACAGGTAAATATGTATTGTCGCCTCCCCACCACTCAGGTGAGGGGGTTTGCAATGGGTTCTGTCTGTATATGTATTCTATCAACCTGAATATCTCAACTACTGATTGGTTACCTTCAAGTTTTCAGAAAAATGTCAGAGTCAATCCTCCTCTTCAGTTTGGTTTTATCCAAAAAAATAGCGAAAAATAAATTAGTAGGCATGGGCCGCTTCAATGGAAACAGTTTAAGTCCAATCCTATTAAAACCAAATTCATTTTCCTCTTTAAAAAATACTCTTTTAACCATAATATTCAGTAATCATTTTTTAAACTCTAGAAAGTTTACCCGCTCCTATTAAAAATTCATCATCCCCAAAAAACAAAGCTTTTCATTTCAATTGAAGCAACATCTATTACCAAATTATGTGTAGGCTAATCTTCTTTGCTTTTTACAGTCTAGTCGCTTATAAAATGTTGTGTTGATGTATACGTGTACCCACCTTTTATTTAATTGTTATAGATTATGTTTTTCTTGTCCAGTTTCTAAAATTGTTTCCAATTTGAACGTGCACTTTTTCAGTTCGCCATACATAGGCCTAACCAGAATAGGTGAAACAAAAAACGACTACTCTCTTGATGTAAGCGAGTGAAAACCTCTGAGGAATGGCCTCTTCAAAAAGAATGAAATATCACTATAAGTTATTGAAAATTAACATCAAAATGAGTGATTTTGGAGTGCTGATAATTCACTCTTTAAGAGTGGCAACTCAGGTCACTCTCACTCTTTTAAAAACAGTGAGTGTTCACTCTTTTACATCAGGAGAGTAGGAGTATGAGAGAAGAGTTGATTGTAGCAATGGAATAACAAAAGAGATTACTGTAGATTACTATTAAACAGTTACATGTTTGAATTTTTGTTGTTTTAAGTTAAGCACGGAAAGCGAGACAAATTCACCTAGTGTCGTGCACTGGAGAACGTATAAACGGACGGTAACCAGTAAATATATTAAAATCTATACGTTATCATTCTTCTATGGCCTCTTCAAATCGTCTTCGCTTACATCATTCGCCTACGTGTACCTTAATGAGATGGGTGAGTAAATACTGTCTCTTTTTTTCTGTCAGTCACGAAGTTCATCAGTTTTGTCAAATAAGTATGGAAGCCCGTTAGTGCCAACAGAGAAAAATTAAATTTAAGAGCTGTTAAGTGGTGGTCGACATGGCGGCCGCCTTGTATCTGGATATGGCCATTTACTATCTGGCGGCCGTCATACAATTACATGGCGGTCGCCAGACTATACTGTGGCTGTCTTGGAGGCCCCCACTTAACAGCTCTTAAATTAGTAATCGTTCGATTATTATAGTTTTTGAATTTTTGTTTGCAGGAGGAAGCAATCTACTAATCGGAACAGCTTCGTCATTATCAACATTATCGAGTATAATCGCTGGATTCTTTAGCTCGTTCTTAATATGCAAGTTTGGTTTTAAATTAATCTATCCGTGTCTAGCTGCAACTGGATTGTCATTGTTAATGTTTAGTTTTCTAAAAACACATTGGTTCATTCTTTTAGCAAACGTTTGTCAAGGTATATGTATATTGCAATTATAGTAATAAAAGAAAGATGATGATGATGATGATGATGATGACGATTATGATAGTGATAGTGACGATGATGGTGATGACCAGGGCCGTAGCCAGCATGAGGCAGACGAGGCGGTCGCCTCGTCTGAAATGTTCAATTCAACAATTGCCCAACATACCCACCCCCTGACCGGGGACCATGCGCCCCAAGACACCAGTCTCGCCTCGTCTGTTTTTCAACTCTGGCTACGGCCCTGATGACGACGACTATGATGGGGATGATAATGATGGTGGTGGTGATGATGATGATGATGATGA
The DNA here is from genome assembly GCA_025631205.1 of Nesometra sesokonis. Classification (NCBI taxonomy): domain Eukaryota; kingdom Metazoa; phylum Echinodermata; class Crinoidea; order Comatulida; family Antedonidae; genus Nesometra; species Nesometra sesokonis. The sequence continues at coordinate 7,754 of JAOTQE010116997.1, forward strand.
TGATGATAGTGATAGTGAAGATGACGATGGCCACGATGATGAAGATAATGATGATGATGATGATGATGATGATGATGATGATGATGATGATGATGACGATGACGATGACGATGACGATGATGACAACGACGATGACGATCATGATGATGATCATGATGACTTTTGTTCCAGGTGTTACTCCGATATTAGAATTGAATGTCCAGGTGTACATCATGCGGCAGACAGTGTCTGAAGATCAGACGGGGACAGTATACAGCTTTATGACGTTTGCCGTAAAGGTTGGAAAATTAATCACCTCTGTTGTCTGTGGATACGTATATGGAATCTATGGGCCGGTCGTTCTCTTTAGATCGTATGCTGTGTTATGTCTTATTGCTGGCTTCATTACACTTGTAAGTTTATCGTGTACATTTTGTTAGACATCATTTTTATAATTTATATATTCAGAAGTAATTATCTATTAACAGAAGAAATATAGACATTTTTTTAAAAAGAAATTCTGTCTGTGACTAATAATATACCAGGAGCGGATTTAGAGGGAAACTTTCAAGGCGGCCCCTCTAATATCGTCAAAAGTACATGTGCGCACCTCCCCCCCCCCCAAAAAAAAAAATAGGATAGAGGCAAACTGCAGACAACTACAGCATGAAATAGTAAAACAAAAATTTGCCTAAGTTTCAAACCCTTGACACGCCCACCCGGCCGGGGATTTGTGCCCCTCTTTTACACGATTCTGGATCCTCCCTTACAAAACAATTTGCCAAACGCCCGTAGTATTTGGGGTGCTCGTTTCCTCTGTAGGGGATGAGTGGTGTGGGAGGAGGGTGTAATCGGGCACCTCGTGTTTATATTTAGGACTATTTTTCTGCCTCCGGTGTTTGGGGTGGGATACTCTGACTACACCACTGTCTATACAGTATAATACAAATTTAATAAGCCCAGTGTTAAGGGTGTTGCCCGGGCAACTAGGGCAACACCCTTAATTTCATAGTTTTCTTGTAATAACATACAAAATCCGAAAATAGTACAGCATGTCCATTTCATCGAATATCAATATTGAAAATTCTGGGGCTGGCAGAGAATAATTTGTATGCGCATAATGCTCACTAAACCTTATGGGGGACACATGTTGTCCCAACTATAGGATTTTGACTCTGGGCAACACCCTTAAATTTATTCTGAGACCGCCACTGAAGCCCTTTTACGGTTTCAACTGCGCATGTCCGAGACCAATATCAAGTCATAGAAGCGGTGACGTGCCGTAAATTGTATCACGCGGATCTCGGACATGCGCAATAAAAACCGTGAAAAGGCTTATTGTTTTTTATCTACGACTTGATTAACAACTTGGTCTTCTTACCATTATGTTCACAGTGTTCAATGAAAATCACAATTCGATATAAGATTAATTTTACCATAAATTTCGTTTCATACCATTAAATTCAATTGTTTATATTTTCAGCAAATATTCAGATCATTTGAAATTCCAGCTGTCGACAATCTAAAACCAGGCTCTTCAGAAGAAAAGCAACATCTTCTAGATTCCAGCCACTGCGCAACATTACCACCATTTACCTTTGAATGTGAAATACTTGAAATTCAACCGAATATATCTAGAAATAATAAGATAGGAATTAATCTATTATGAACAATAGAAAACGTACGTTTGCAATTGTGAAGAGGCAGGGGACATTCCGGGTCAGACAATCAGTTTAACATTTAATGAACCAATAATAGGTTATACCTACCAACTCTCACGTATTTTGACCTATTTTGGACGTCTCACGCATAGGTAACTTTTTTACAAATTAGCACAATTCAGAGGCGGATTTAAGGGGGCCGGGCCGGATCCGCACTCCCTCCCCACCCTCTTTCGGAAAATAAATTATATCAGTATTATTAACATATAAAACGAAAATATTCAGCAATAAAAAATTGATCTCTTAACACGCTCCTCTGTGGCCATTTTCAGACATCTAGAGACTAAAATTTCCCGGGGAAGCACACCCGAACCCCCTAAAATCTCTACCGGACCCCACTTCCGCCCCCACCCTTTTCCAAAAGACTGGATCGGCCCCTGGTATTCTCACAGAAAGGCAGTCATGCAAATAATGTTTCTCACGTATGAGAAATATAGAGCAAAAGCAGCTCCGCGGCAGTGGTAATTTGGACGAAACGCTTCACGGATGGCCAAATGGCGTGTTTGTTTCTGCTTGTCAAGTCGAAATTGGAGAAAAGGGCCAGCACCGACGGCAGAGACAGCATTAGCGCCAAACAAAGTTGGCAGGTATACAATAATTAAAATATGAAGTGGGCGAGCGTAGTAAGGCCTGTCACTCACTGTGTCGTGCGACAGTCGCACGACTAAACCACCGTCGCTCCCTGTAGTTTCCAGACGCGATGCGTCTTCTACACGTCGGCCGACCGTTTTTTAATGATTTAACAAGGAAATCCCTAAAAAGCCGTCGGTCGACGAGTAGAAGACTGTCATCGCGTCTGGAAACTACACACATAGGGAGCGACGGTTTAGTCGTGCGACCATCGTACGACCGTCTCACGACGCAGTGAGTGCCCGGCTTAACATACTTGCCTTCAAACTCGAGATCCTGGGTTTAATCTGCATAGTTATTTCTCATGACCTAACACCACACCCTACCCTCAAAATTACCGGCTTAAGCATTAGCTTAGAAAGCATTGGCTTAGAAAGAACAACGTACGGTACCATCGTAGTTTGACGATTATACCTGCCAACTCGATTGACGATCATACCTGCATCGTGCGTGAGTTTTACGGATACATCATTTTTAACACGAATTTAAATTTACACACTTTAGACATGCCTCGAATTCTCACGCATTGGACGAATTTAAAGAAAGGTAACAATTATTGAACAAAATGTGATAAAATGGAATAAAACACTGAAAATGAATGCAAATCACCTAAACTTTTGGAAAACAACGGTTTTTGTATTTTATTGCCTGAATCCGGGTGCCAGCAGTGGACTTCTCACGCATTGGAGTACAACAGTTGCCATATATGCTTGCACCCCCAGTTTTAAAATAAAATACATAAGCGTTGTAGCTACCGGCGCATTAGCTATCATGGGAGGATTGGGGTTGGAGGCGGTTCTACAAGAGTCGCAAAAATTAAGGCAAAAAAGGGTTTTTATTTTTGACAAACCTAAACCCGGAAACACGCCCATCCCGGTAGAAACATCCGCTCGATTGTTATCATGCGTTATTACGTTATATTAGTAGTAAATTTATGCACCTCTCTCCCTCCTTCATAAGGCCCCCCCCCAAAAAAAATTGTTATGTTGCCCAAACCCGACCGACCCAAAAATCGCGAAAATTCAGGGTCGGCATTTTTTTTTTTTGCTCGTACTATATTTTTTCGAATCAAATATTTCAGCTTTTGCCTTCAGTAATTTAACATTTTAAAAAATAGTCAGTACAAGTAATTTTCACAAAGGATATCTAAAAAAAACCGACCCTGTTTTTAAATTTTTCTGTGTTTGGCCAACATAACATTTTTTAGGCCTATGAATATGAAGTTGCTTGCCATCAGTGTCGTAGAGGGCGATATGATACTTTATTTAATTATCACAATTTAATACCGAACACTATTTTTGCAAGGTTTTAATAAACTCCTTTTTGGAAGATATATCATTAAAATGTAGTTATAATTAGTATTATTCGTACATTTTGTGTTACTTGTATTTATTATTTCCGTTTCCTTTAATGTATAAGCAGGGAGGAATTCACAACTCCCCGTTTTAAGTTTACCTATTGGCCTTAGGCTTATACTTTATAATTCAAAATAGGCTTAATTGTTTTTTTTTATATAATTATTTTAAAAGAATTTTAAAACATAATATTTACCATCTACCACCGAAGATAATACTATTAGGCATTTGGTACTGACTGAGGTTACCTGTACCTATCTTCGTGTAAATTACTAATGGATATTGCAGTCGTGTAATAAGACACATACTATCTAGGGAAACGTGCTTTGGTGAGGAAAAACGTGTTTGCATTCTGACATTTATTTCACCAAAATGTCTTCAGCTGACGATGCAAGAGCAACGGTTTCTTCGTTATTAAAAGGCATTGATCGGTAAGAAAGATTTTCTATTGATAAAAACGTACTCGAAGGCAATTTAATAGGTTACAAAGCCATGAAATAGCTAGGCCCATGCACCCAACTCTTTCTTCCTTGTTCATGCCGGTTTTGTGTGCTTTCGCCCGTATCATGCCCCGATGCTGAACAGGCCAACCCTCTGTAACTTAGGCCTAAACATTAACCAAGAAATATAGTTAAATCATGGAGGACCGCCATCCAGTGTTATATTGTGAGCATCAAATGTTCTGCTCTTTTTCCTGAAAGATATAATAAAATCCGCTTTTGACACGTTTTATTTACTTTTTGTATTTTATTATGCGACCATCCATATGGTTGGAACTGATATATATTTTTTTTAATTACGTTTTTGGTATTTATATTTTAAATAACAAAACTACCAGTCCAGGGCCTAATCAAGATAGAATATAAACACAAAGTGGTGGTCCATGAGTTATTTGTAGACTAGGCCTATACCAAAGCTTTGGTTGATTCACAGTGATTGATTGATTGATTGGTTGGTTGGTTGGTTGGTTGGATGATTAACAGATTGACTAAATCTCTATGCTAGGTGAATAATTTGTGGAACCGTCCATGTTCTCCTCAAGCAAAATGGCTCCACTTTATTTTGAAAAAAAAGTTATTTTAAACTTCTGTTCATAATAGTTCTAGCTCAGTGCACCCGAGTTGTGTATTAAAACACTTTAAAACTATGTGATCTCTAATTCAATTTTCATGGTGGCTAAAGATTTATGAATGCACAACTTTGTATTTTATTACAGGTATAATCCAGAAAATCTTGCTAAGCTTGAAAGATACGTTGAAATTCAGACAAAAGAAAATTCATATGATCTAGAAGCTAATTTAGCTGTACTCAAATTGTAAGTATAAGTGAGGTGTCACCACAAAATGAGTCGTGTTGTACAAAAAACCAAAATTGAGTTATAGTCATATTTGGATAGAAGAGA